>JANSTW010054423.1:0-12093 GCA_027564275.1 Diadocidia ferruginosa
TTTTAGTTTTTTTATTTATTTTTTGTTAAAAATGATTCTTTTAAAGCTTGATTTGTAAAATTAAAGATGTTAAATTGATTAGCTATTCATTTGTGCATAATAAATTGTTAAATAACCTAAAATATTTCAACGTATTAAAAAACCAAAAGTACTTTTTAAGAAAGTGTTCATATTAACGATTTATTCACTGTATATATAACTTACTGTCATGTAACATTACTGAAATTTACACCTTTGTTTTGCATAATTTTGAATATACTTTTTAAGGTTTTAAATAAAGAACAGCATGAACTAGCATCTCGTCAACAATATAACTTTGATCATCCTGATGCTTTTGATTTTGACTTATTGTATGAAACATTAGTAAGATTACGCGATGGGAAGTCTGTAGAAGTTCCAGTGTATGATTTTGCTACGCATTCTCGTGATAAAAATCCGAAGTTAATGTATGGTGCTGATGTTCTTATTTTTGAAGGAATTTTATCATTTCATAGATCTGATATTGCAAATTTAATGGATATGAAGGTAAACTTTTT
Source organism: Diadocidia ferruginosa (assembly GCA_027564275.1). NCBI lineage: Eukaryota > Metazoa > Arthropoda > Insecta > Diptera > Diadocidiidae > Diadocidia > Diadocidia ferruginosa. Next base: position 537 of record JANSTW010054423.1, read on the forward strand.
TAATTTTTGTAAAATGTTTAACATGTTGTTTTTTTTAGTAATTTAACCTATACTGTAATATTGACTATTACACTATTTTTTTGTTAGCTAAAATTTGTAACTCTTATAGTTTATATTTCAATTTATAACTTTAATTTTTTATATTGATAACTTATTTATAGACCAACATTTTTAGATTATGTATTAGGTTGTAATTGAAAAACATATTAAGAGAGAACTTATGGGACAACGTAGTATTTTAAATTAACAATTTTAAAGAATAAAGTAATTAAATGAATAATTTTATTCTAAAATTTGCTTGTAAATTAAATCATTAATTTTCATAATGTACAAAAATAATTTGTATTACAAGTAAAATATAATAATTAATCACCAAAGCACAATTTCGTAAGATTTGTGTACACTCTCAACCTTAAATTAATATATTTTATCCAGGTTTTTGTTGATACTGATTCTGATGTTCGGTTAGCACGACGCCTAGAGCGTGATATTTCAGAACGTGGTCGTGATATAAATGGTGTATTCGAGCAATATTTAAATTTTGTTAAACCATCTTTTGATTTATTTATTGCACCTGGAATGAAATTAGCAGACATAATAGTACCACGTGGCGGTGAAAACAGCATTGCTATCGACCTACTTGTGCGAAAAATAAAAACACAATTGGAAGAGCGAGGTATTTTTTACAAAGATTTAAATACTATAACTTTGTTTAGATAAAGAAAATGTTTGGAAAAATTTATAACTGTTACTTTTTTAAACATATGCTTTTGATTTAAGATATGCAATCTCTAATAGATATTTATAGCTACATATATTCATTATTTGTGACTTTAGTACATGGTGTTCTAGCAGAAAGTATTTTTTGGAAAAGTTCATATTTTTTTAATGAAGGGACAGGTGTTATTCCACGCAGAATTTAATTATAAGTAGACTAACGTAGTTTGCTTAAAAAACGGCAAATGATTAAAAATGAATTTGTGATTAATATATTTTCTTTACTGGTTGAATAAATTTTTTTCGTTATAATGATTTTTGTCATCTGGCGCTGATTATACCTTGGTTTTTAAAAGAATTATGAGGAGGATGTGGTACAAATAATTATTCGACTAAATTAAATTTTTTGTGTCAGCAAAAACCATGAAAGATTGTTTTAACATAAATATTAAAATTAATTATGATTGGTCTTTTTATTATAAAGAAATGTACTTTTTTTAAAAAAGGGAGCTTTTGTCTTTTAAAAAAAAAATTTTTAGCTTTATGTTATTTGAGTATACTTTGCTTTAGAAATATTTTTTTTCTTTTTTGAAATGAGTTTTTGCCTACAAACATAAATAATATGGTTGATTGAATTTATAGGTTACGATACATCAAAAAATAGCCAATGGCGTCAAGAATTGACTTTGACCAATATTCCGCCTCAACGGCCTAATGCTTTACATATAATTAATGAAACTACACAAATTCGTGGCATCCATACTATAATTCGTAATAGAAGAACTAGTCGTGATGAATTTATTTTTTATGCAGAACGCTTAATGTGTTTGCTTATAGAGGACGCATTAAATTATGTACCTTATGTTAATGTGGAAGTAGAAACACCTACAGGCCAAAAGTAATTTTTATAGATTTTTTTTTGCTATAGAACTTTTACTGTTACATATACTACAATGTTTCTGTCTAAAAAATTTCATCTCTTAATATTCGTTTCATTTTACTTGTTAATAAATAATTTTTTTACAGTAACATAATTTGAACCTAAAGCTATATTATAACTTCATTGAATGAAAGGAAATTCTACAACTATGATTAATGTATACCACTTTAGATACCGCGGTTGCTGTAAGTGTTCTAATATTTGTGGTGTTTCAATTATGAGAGCAGGTGATACATTAGCAAAATCATTAAGATCAGTTATCAGAGATTGCAAAATGGGTAAAATCTTAATTCAGACAAACGAAAAGACTATGGAACCTGAATTACATTATTTAAGAATGCCAAAAAATATTAGCCAATATAAAGTGTTTTTGATGGACGCAACTGTTGCAACTGGTAAATATAAAAATTTATAATTCGGATCGTTTTGAATATTACAACTATAATTGCTTCTTTGTATATACAAATTACACATTTTACAGGTGCGGCAGCAATGATGGCAATTAGAGTACTTTTGGAACATGATGTTCCTGAAGAAAATATAATTTTGTTGTCATTATTAATGGCTGAAGCAGGCGTACATCAATTAGCCTATGCATTCCCTCGTGTAACACTTGTTACTACTGCTGTTGATCCACATATTAGTGAACAATATTACGTAATACCAGGCCTCGGAAATTTCGGTGATCGCTACTATGGAAGTGAAGCCATTGCAATAACATCTACGGATGATGAATTTGACTTTGAAGAAGACAGTATAAAAAACGCGATTAGAGGGAAACATTTATATCCCACATCTTCATCTGATAGCTCAAGAACACCAGAAAAAGATGAAAATATTAAAGCACTACATTTAGAAAATATTGATCTAGAAGTTTGCGTAATCTAAGCTTTTGGAAAAATATACGAAGTCTATTATTTTTTAGTTAATGTGCATGTCTTTTTAAAAAATTATTTTTTAATGAGTATTTAGTTTACTTTTATTTATGAATCTGAAATATTGCGTAAGAACAATTCTGTATAATGAATTTTAGTTATTTTTCTGTTTTAACACGTAACAAAAAGCGAATGATCTGGTCCAAAAGCTGCGCATTTGAGTGATCCAGGAAGAAAAACCTGGAAAACAGATGTTAAAACTTAGGTAATTATAAAATTAATCAATGTTTTACCACCAACTTTCTAATTATAATTTTAATTGATATAATCCTGCTTTCCTAAACATGGCTTAACCATAAACAATAAAATTGAAAAGACCTGATAAGGAAAATATTGGGGACCGGTATGTCCTACAGCTAAACTCCCATTTCTATTTGACCCCCATGTAAAAAGATGGTTTGATTCAGTTAAAGCACCCATTATAACATTTCCTGCATATACCTGAAAACAAGCTATTATAATAAAAAATTTCCTATTTAAAAAGACTTTTAATTTTGCTCATTTTTTTTACTCTGCTTGATTGGAAATTTTTAAAGTAAAAACAAAAAATATTCAGAACTTGATGTATTGTAAATACCTAATATATAAAAATTTCCTTACACAAATAACTTTGCCTTCATCGCTCGCAGTAGAAGAAAAAAGCTGTGAATCTAAGCACATTGGCCGTTTTAGCTCTTTAACTTTGGGACCAAATCCAAGAATATTCGAGCCCCATGTAAAGACGCTGCCATCAGAATTGCAAATTATACAAGCGGAACCAGATACCGATGCATAAATAATTTTCCCAACATCACGAAAAGGTATGTAGGTTGGGTAAAACACCTGAATCATGATAAAGTCAAAAAAGTACAAAAAATACTTAAATTTGTTTGGCTTAAAACTATTAATATATAATATCATTTCTCATTGTACTTATTAATGTCCTTTGAATCAACATAAAAAAGCTATAATTTTCTCAATTATCAACTTTTTAAAGTAAAAATTCATAGACAATTCAATTGGTATCATATTAAAAAAAAACACAACATCAATTTTTATAAAAGTTTTACTTAAATCCTACAACGTAAAATAACGAAAAAAGGTAAAACAAAAAACATTAATAAAATTTATCGATTTCCTTTAATTAAATTATAAAATTATAGTAAAAGTAAATCAAGTCTTTGTATACGACGTAACGCTATCATTCTTTTTTAACGCATAGTGTCGTTTTTAACAATTCCTAATTTAAATTAATTTAACATAGTTTTTTTCAGTATTGCAATACGACTTCCAGGAATGTACAATAATTATTTCTAATAATACACCACTTAGTAAGCCCTTCACCAAAATAGAAAATATGATAGCATTTGATCCGGCAAGTCGACAAAAACCTTTTATTTTTTGTTCTCATTTAAAACAACATTGGGTTTTTCGCTGCCAGTTACTGCTTCATAATAGATAGAGATAGTTAAAATCATATATAAGTCACATTATAGTCATATATATGTAAATCATCATTTGTACTCATTTTTTTTCCTGTAAATATTAAAAACCTGAGGTGCGTCGTCTACTACTGCAAGTTGGCCATATTCATTCTGTCCCCAAGCAAATAAGGCACCTAAATTTCCGATAAAAATATTAAACTTTTTTTTAATTTTGCAATTTAACAATAGTAATATTTTCTTCTCACAATTGAGAAAAAAATTAAATATACCAAATGCAAATACTTTAATCCTTATTTCACATTAAAACAAATACCGCTTTCAGAAACTGCTACCAATGTGTCGGTACTGCCAGAAATATGAACAATTTTTTCACCTTTTAGATCACCTTCTACTAATGTTGGTGTATATTGATACAATCTGTTTCCGTTGCCAAGTTGTCCATCAGAACCCAACCCAAATGAAAAAATTTCACCACTTTGTAAGAGAACAAAAGACGTATCCAAAGCACAATGTACCTTAAACACCCTTTTAGATATAGTACTAACTCCGTCTAATTACTTTTTTTTACAATACTTTTAATCCTACAAAACAATTTAAAAAACATTAAAATAAAAAACTAGATAAAAACTTGCGCAATTTTTAAACTAAAATATTATTATAAATTTAAATAATTGTTTGCTTTTTACAAAATACAAACATACACAGCATTAACTATTTTGTTTTTATGATGATTAAATTTAAACTGTGATAATATAAATTTGTGAAAAAATAAAAAAAGCATATTAAATTGTAGTTACCAAAGTGCCACAAATTTTACAAAACAAAATTATACAGACATAAGAGAACTAATGTGCCTTTATATAAATTTTGATATATTATTAAAATAAGCAAGATCATACAGCTCTAATTGATGAATCATTTGGAATTTCTATTATTGGCCATTTAATTCCTTTATTGTGTGTCACAGTGTTATAGACTTTGGGATTTTGGCCGCCCTGTCCATGAGAATTATCGCCTAACGAATAAAGTCCTAATTCAGTAGCAATTAAAGAATGCAATCGACCAGAACTAATGTCTATAATTTTATCACAGTTATCAGAGAGCATAATACGCCGAGGACTAATATGCCATTCTGCATTACTTCTAAAAAATAAAATTACTAAATATCGTTATCATTGCTAGCAATAATATTTTAGAGCAAGTATAATTGCAATTTATAATGTAAAAAATAAAACTATTAAGAAATTTTGCGCATTAAATATGTATAAATTAAAATTATAAAATTTCAAATTAAAAAAGTAATATAATTGTAAAAAACTTAAATAAAAAATTCAAAAAATAGAATGCTATGAGGTCTCAAACTAATCTTACATTTTTAAATGAAACCTGTTACAAAAGTAATGGTAAAAATATTATAAAAAACTGTTTCAAAAAAACCAAAATTTGCGGTCTACATTAATGTAGAGTATTATCCTTAATTAATACTTTTTTTTATTGCAAGTAAAATATAAAAATGAAATTTTAAAACAACTAATAAAAAAATTGCTTTAAAATACTCCCATACTAGGCAAAAATTTATTTAATAAATAAATCAGCAAACATTTATTAAAAGATTATTCGTTAATAAACAGGTTTTAACATTTATTAAAAATTGAAATACATTTTTTACTTAAAACTGTATTGTTAGACACATTTGTTTTATTGTGACCTACATCGGAAAGCACTAATGTAGAAAATAATACTTTTGTTAAAATTAACTTTTTAGTTTAATATATTTAACCAAAAAAACAAATATGTGTGACCTATTTTTTTACGGATGCTTCCGTGTTTCACTAGTTAAATATATTAAACTAAAAAATAAATTTTAACAAAAGTTTTATTTTCTACATTAGTCTCTCAAGTTTAATTTATGCAAAGTTAAAGCAAAAATTTTTTTAACTATTTTTCTGCTATTTTAGATGCATATACACCTTTTCTTATTTTCAATACATCGTAGACCGCCAATTTGATTAAAATTATTAAGGCCAGATCCATATAGTGCAGTAGACGAAGCAAATAGTGAAAAACCAAAACCAGCCGAGACTTTTTTTATATACTTGCCATCAAATGTTGTTATTCTCAAAGGTTTATAGACCTACAACTACAACAAATTAAAATTTCTAAAATTATTATAATGATGCAACAATATAAAATTTTTTTCCTATTTAAAAAAAACACATTTCAGTAACAAATAACTTAATTTTTCAGCATCTTAAACTATTAAAAAATGTAGCACTAATTATGAGTGCAAATACAAATTTAATAAAACAAACTTAATTTTTCTGATAATATATCGATTTGATTGTAATTATCGTAAAAAAAAAGTTTTAGTTACGATCTCATATAGAAACTTTGACAATTCTATTCGTAAACAAAGGATATTGACTTTAATGTAGTTTGCATCTTTTTTAAATTACAATTTTATAATAATCGAATTCACTTCAATAAAATTTTTTTTACTATTTATCCAAAATAATATAATTTAAAAAAGTATAGATGTATTACTTTAAAAAACAAATAAAAAAACCATTAACACATCGTCGGATAGACTACACACTTAAAATTGTGCGCTTATTGGAGAATTAAAAAAAATTATAATTAAATAAATCTGATAAATATATATCCAGAATGTAGTTCCAAAGTTTTACCTAAATAAAAATCAGAATGATACATTCGCCAATTAGCGCGCAATTTTAAATGCAAGATATGCATTGTCGTCAATATGTTAAAGACAGAAAACAATTGAAATTTGAAATAACCAGATAATAAGTTTTAAACTGACTATTTCCGGTGAAGTTCCATTTTTTATAAGCGACGCAATTCCCAAACTACCTGTTGTAGCAAGACCAGCACCATACACTGCGCAATTAGACCAAACATTCCGCAAATCATGCATAGTTAAAATTTACAGATAAAAATAACTTATTATAATAATGAAATTAAATAAAGCAGAAAAGATATTCAAAAAATAATGTCAAAAAAACAAACTCACAATACTTCCAAAAAAATATGACTTATTTCTAAATAAAAAAATAGAAATAGACTTTTTTTCATAGAAATTGTTACAATAAAAAGTAGTTCTGATTATACTCAAATATAATCAAATAATATTTTTTAAATATTAAATGCCAAATTTAATGTATCAAGCGCAAATTTAAAATGAATGGATAAAAAGTATTCAGCGTACTAGATGGTCAAAAATTATACTATTAGAAAAATCAACTTTTTTTTGTTGAAAAAATTGTAAAAATTTTGTAAGGTATTTGTTTTTGTATAAATATGATTTAAAAATACAAGGTAGACTTGTTTTATTTTTCTTTAAAACAATAATATTATTTTATTGTAACCTTATATTATTAATAATTTTTTTAATACATTCTAAAATTTTTGTTTTTTAGTTACTTTTATGCAGTAAACTACATGAGTTATTTGTACATTTTAGGTAGTTACTCTATAATTCAATACTATAAATGCTTCTTAAATTAATTTTTGTGTTTTATAGTTTTTGTTTCAGAATTTATGTCATTTTTTCTTTACTAAATTATTTAAGGTTATTTAATATGGATAACAATAATGCTATAGATAGATTAGATTCTATACCTATGCCGCTTACGGAACCAATAACTCTAGAAAATGAAATAGGGACAGATGTAATGGAATCTTGGAATCGTGCACAAAGTGCGCTCTATTCGCTGGATGGTAATCGGCCTACAAATGTCACTTCTTTTAATGATGCTTCTTCATCATTGCAAAGATTTACCAACGCTTATAATTTTGGTAATAGATTTGCTCCTCCTACATCTGTGCAATATCCCTATCCTACTAATTTCGTGTCTAATGTGAGGAATGAAACTCCTCAGCATTATAACTGCCAACAATTACCAAATTTTACCATAAACCCAAATATATGTAATTTATCTACTTATGGATTTAATGATGTTGCAAACTCATCCGCTTTACCTTATTCTTCATCTAGTTCATCAAAAAGTATTTTTTTACATATTGTTTTGGTCTGTGTAGTGAAAAAATTATTAATTTAATGGTATAATAAAAAATAGATAACTTCAAATTCTCATACAATGTTTTATTTAAAGAAATTGTTATTTTCATCTGAAAAATTTATATTGTAAGCACTCAATTTTTTTATTAATTTGTATATAATTAATGATTTCTGAGCGAGAATTTTTTCCTCTATTTGGCAAATATAAAAAATATTTTTGTTTTTATAATACCTATTTTGCTCTTTAAATTTAAAAGTTCCTTTAGGACATATGTAAAAAAATGCTTCGATGAGGGCAAACTTTATTTATAAGTCATTTTTAAACTTTTTAGATGTGTTGCCTTTTTCTCATACAAAACCTGTTCGGTTTATGATTTCTAGTAATAATACGGAAGCATCTATCCCCTCATCTTCTAATTTATTATTATTGAGCGGAGCAATATCGTATCCCCCAGCTTTAAAGTATGCTTTTATTATATCAAAGATTACAGTTTTTTATTGAAGTAGCATTAAAATATTTTTTAAAACATTTTTAGATGTTTTATTTTTATTATATTAGTATCTTTTTACTAAATGTTGTATTCAGGGAATATATTGAACGTTCCTATGCAGCAACAGATGAAATAAATCGTTTACGCCTTGAAAAATTCCTAAAAGATCGTGTTGAGCCTTTACTTAAATCTGGAGCTGTTTATGCAGTTAATTGGGCTTTGGAACCATTGCCTCATGAACAGAATTTCCAGGTTCATTCTGCATGGACGCCAGCTAGCGAATTAAAAAAACAACATTTGTCAACTCCAACAAAACGAAGAGATACTAGTGATCGTCACTGGCGTAACAATTCCATAAATTTAATTGGAAGCATTACTAATTCTAACCGATTTTACAGAAGCAGATCACCTATTTCTGCTTTATGTACAAGCAATGAAGTAAATATTTTTATAGAAGATTATGGCTAAATATACTTGATACTTTAATTTAAAACAACCAACATGTAAGTGTTATTTCTTGATGACATTTAGCACAAAATAGATCTTAAATAATGTGTAATATATAAAAAAACCAATGTATGCCATAAGGTAAAAACATTGTTAAAGATACAGCAGCTCTTAATTTTTTTATTGCCACATATTAATTGCATGCTTATTCAAGTGTTAGACGTTATATTGCAAATAATTAATTTGGTATTTGTTGGTTAATGTTTTTTTTTTGCAGCTTTTCTCTTTTCATTTAATTTTTTTAATTCTTTTTTTATCATTAAAATTAATTTACAGCAAAAAATATTTTTTTACTTACACATTATCATATTAACTCATGATTTTTATCTTTAAATTTGATTTAATATTGGCATACGAAATTGATTGCGTACTTTCATTGTAACTATGTTTAATTTAGGCAACGATATCTCTTAATAATGATGTAAGCAAACCCAAAAAACAAAAAAAAAAAAAAGTGAAAGATGATGTGTCAAGCAAAACTGTAACAAAAATAAATAGTTGTAACTGGGCGGTTGTTGAAGCCGCTGGCAAGAAAGAATCACGTGCAAAGCGTTTTGCTAAAGATAGAAATACCCCTAAATTACGATTTCGACAAAGAGTCGATTTTTTTCTCGATGTACGTCCAGTTAGTACAGAATCACCGGATATTGTTGGCACATGTATGGATATTGAAAAACCGTTTTTTAGGCTTACATCGGTAAGTTATATAAATATTATAAATTTTAGTAATTTCAAAAATTAAATTTTTATGTAAACTAGACTTTAAGGTTTATTTTTAAATTCTATATATGAAGTTTATATATATATTTTAGATATGTGTATTTTGCAGTTTTTAAATAAAAGTAAAGTAAATGTACAATTAAAATATTAAGTTTAACCATCGCTATGCATAAAATCCTAACAAGAAGATTATTTTATAGTCGATTTTTTTTATCTAATATTAAAAAAATGATGATTGGTATTTATATAGTTAATTTGGTATGTGTTGGTTAATGTTTTGGAACGATTTATTAATACCGTGTTTTAAATTGAAGATCATATTTGGGATTTAAGTGCTAAAAAATCTCATGTAAATGTTATTTTTATTTAAACAGTGTTTAATCATGATGGGGAAATAAAGTGCTATTTGAACGTATTTGAGGAATTTTTTTGAATGTAATATGATCGAGGTTTTATTTCCGATAAGTGGTAAAACATAATTGATGAAAATCAATTTCAAGTATGGCTATCAATAAAATTTTCTACTAAGAACTTTTCATATCATCAATAGTATTCACAATGTAGTATTGGCGTACCGCCGGCAGTCGAGACTTTCGCCAATTTTTGCAATAATACCTTTTTTACTAAGCCACACAATTAAGTCTTCTTCCGTGAAAGTAAGCCAATCTGCCACTTTTTTTAATGCAATTTCAGGTCGATAGCTATCATTAAAATTATAATGTTGTTTAATTTATTCAAAAGATTTGATGCTTCAGAAATTATTAAAAATAAGAAATTACTTACGCTTTTAAAATTGAAGTACAAAACTCTTTTCGTTCTCTTTCTAGAAACATGTCCATTACGTAACCAGTCATTTTTGGAGCCCGACTGTAAAGTCTAAACAACTGAACATAGTTTGACATCGACCATGCATCCCAAACCAAAAGTGCAAAATTCATACATTGGTCGTTAAGTGCTTCAATTACTAATTCACCAAACAGTGATGAAACATCTAAACATAGTTACTTGAAACAAAATTTTGGGGAAAAAAGTATAGTGCATTTCAAATAATGGTCATTAAAAAACATGATATTAAGAAACAAAATATAGTTTGCAATTATAACTCCTAAAAAAATTTTCTAAACCATAAAATAAAATGTGTACCTAATATATCTTTCATATAAATGTAGTAGAGCAATCGATAACTAGTAAATTCCCATTTATTGGTGCATAAATCAATTTCAGAGTAAAGTCCTTTTAATTGATTTTGACATTGATTAAATTCTTCGCGATCTTTATTTTCAAGCGCAATTCGAGCATTTGATTCATAGACTAAAACAGTAAATTCGTTTCGAATGTTTTGAATCTGAAAGAAGTAAAATACATTATGTACTTTCCAAATATAATGGATTAATACTTTTTTTCTGATTAAAAATATGTAATACAAAAAAAATAAAGCAGATTATATTTGGAATATAAGAAATTTTTTATATAATAAAAAAATCTGAAATATAAGGAAGCCTTCGAAAAAGTGTATTTACACACAAAAAATTTAGAAATGCTTAAAAAAATAGTATAAAGTTTTTACGGTCATACAAAAATATTTTTATGTAAAAATATCCCAATTCATTTAAAGTATATTAATATTAACCATGAGATCCTGACGAATGCTTTTGAGTTGATCACATGCATAACGATAATTTTGTTCAGACTTATAATTTATTTTTACAAGTTTAAGTGCTTCCAGCAATACCGAATAAGGACGAATTTGGATGGGATCGGCGGCCTTAAATATTACACATTTT
>JANSTW010054434.1:0-12091 GCA_027564275.1 Diadocidia ferruginosa
AAATATAAAGAGGTAAAAATATATCAAAGAAAATATGTGTAAGGAAAAAAAATATAAAGAGATGAAAATATATATGTTAGAAAAAAATGTGTTTTGTCGAAAAATGTTTGTTCTCGATAGCGCCTAGGTAAGTAATCAAATCAAGTAATCGGATACTCAAAACGATTTTTTGCGCATTAACTGAATCACCCTGTATAATATCCAAATTAAAATACATGATTTTTTTTTGTAAAACCTGTAAACACAAAAACATAAAATTCACTGCAGAACTACCAACCTTCTAGCAATAAATTACATATTTTTGACATATTGCGTGCATTTTTTTCCCCGCCACCTGCAATTATTTTATTTGTTTGCCTCTTCCACCCAGTGTCTATAATTTAAATTTTTCGAATTAATTTCCACGTTTGTTATAATATATTTTTTGTAACTCTTCATATATTTCGGAAAATGTCTAATCATTCTGCGGCGCAACCAGATTCACCAAATCGACTAATGCAAAATCCACATTTGCAACTGCCAAGTCCGATAATAACAAAACGAACCAGAACGGCATCAACGTAAGTAGTTGTAGGTTGTTTTTCCGAGTTTTCCAATTTTTCCCGGATAAATCCTTTAAATTTTCCTAAAACAAAGCTTTGTGCACATAAATTCCAAATAAATTAACATTAATTTGGAAAAATTGACGAATTTCGCTTTTATTTACACAATAGTCGCACTGTTTGCGTGTACGACGTATCGAAAGTAATGCGCGTATTTTTGGTAAATAAAAAAATCTATAAATAGACCTTGTGCAGAAATAATATAGACGGAACTCATTTTAATCATCATAATGCGGCAAAATTCCATTTAACCTTGCCGTCCACGGCTCTGACCATAACATTTATAATTTATATAATTTTATAAAGACACCGGGGTTTTTGATACATTTTTATTTTAAGGTTAGAATTGTGTTTGAGGAAATTGCAGAAAAATTGTTTTAGAAAAGATTAATTTAATTAACCCTTAGTTATAGGTCTAGATATTTTCCTTCTTATGCAACAAAGCTATTTTGTTATGAAATTGTTATGCACCTTTATACTGACGCCTAGTCTGGTCAACCGACCCAATAAATTATTTGATTCTGAACACTTGCCAAAAAAATGGCAATAAAAATATGTTAACCCATTAATGTCTAGCACATAATTTTGCATTTAATTTAGATGAACTTTTTATATTGGATTTTTCAGATCGAAATAAACTAGTTTTATTATTATAAAATCGCAGATATTATTGGTTATGGTGGGTGGGTTAAAGTGGCAAGTCCAGTAAGACCATCTACACCACAATAAGCAAAAACTGTCGTTTTGCAAAAAAAACTCTGTAAAACAAAAGAAATTAAGAAAGACCTGTTAGATCCGCTGAGGCATATTGAAGGATCTGACCATATATCCCTCAAACTTGTCGATTAGGTCCTCTAACTCCAATACAAACCAATTTTTCGAAGTGGGTACTGGGCCAGTTTGGCTCCCAGAACACTTGAATTGAACCCAGTCAGTTGTTTCCAGGTTTTCATACTCTAAACTAAATTTCCTCAAGTGTCTTAGAACTGCAACTAGAAAATCTATTTACCTTTACAGAAGTACAAGTTACCCTACTACAACGCCCATATGGTCGTGATAGGGTTAATTGGTTGTTATTGCCAAATATTGCACATTAATCTTAATATTTTCTATTTTTAGATCTGCAAAAGCTTTAGAGAATCCCGTTGAAAAGGGCATCGTCAACAGTTTTAGCCGATCCAAAGGACATGGTTTTATAACACCGCATACCGGTGGCGAAGATATTTTCGTTCATATTTCAGAGTAAGTTTTTCTTTTAGCGTCGTTAAAAATATGAAAAATAATTTTTCTCCATTTTTCAGCATTGAAGGCGAATACATCCCAATGCATGGCGACGAGGTAAAGTATCGCCTATGCATCATTCCGCCGAAATATGAAAAGCATCAAGCCGTTCATGTGCAAATTATTCACTTTTGTGAGGAAAAACATAAAAAATGGGAAGACTCGTGTACCGATGAGGGACACAGTGTGAAAAATTAAAAATCGCCGAACTCACGGCCCCACCACCCACCCCCCAATGCACAATTCGAATAAAATGTTGCCATAATTATACTCATCATATTATTTGGGCAGAAAAAAAATTGCAAAAACAATAATACTAAAACTTATAACCAATTTATGAAAAAAAAAATATTGTTAAACTAGATTTAAAAAAATTATTAGCTTTTAAGTTGCGCATTTATATGTTTCAAGGTGTATCTTATCACCAGCATGATTTATGTTTACTCGGCACTTCTTTTGCAAGTCAACAAAAACTGCACGAAAATTCCAAAATTCTTTTCTGTTTTGTTGGTTTAGCAGCTGTTTACTCTATATAATAATATTCTAATGTCTAGCTAATAATAACGGAAATATTTTAAGTAGAATAAAAGAAAATGTTGTAAATTTAAGATTAATAAAAAAATCAAAATTAATTGAAACAAAACAAAAATCTTGCTTTTGTATAATTTTAGCAGGAAAAATAACGTATAATAATTATAACAAACCAACCCCTAGCAAAAATATAAGTACAATTAAAATAAAAAATAAAACCAAAAAAATTATCTCAAAGCTGTTGGAACGCCGGCCGGATCAACCTCAACGGCAATGTCCATTTTATCGTTGTCAATGTAAACGACCAACATCAACGGAAAGGAGGGCAGAACCACTTTGCGAATTTTAATAGTAATTTCAATTTCACTATTACCTGCATCGATGCAACCGGCTGCTGGAGAAATTTGAAAAATATGCGGACAATTTGAATCCAGCTCAAATGTTTGTGATTTGGAAAAATTTGTTTTTATCGTAATCGTTTGAATGTTACTACGGTCAAATGGATTCATCACCAGATGACGCGGATAAACTTGCCATGTGTCGGCACGTTGATATCTTGACGATTGTTGTTGGACGACGGCCAATGCAGCAGACGATTGTTGCGGCGGCACAATATTTTCTGCTTGCTGTGGAGAATTGTCCGGCACGAGGGTACGAAACAAAACGGTTTCATCCATTTCGGAGATAAATTGTTCAGACTCCGATTCAATTGTTTCGTTTAGGGTGGTGCGATTGAGCGTTAAGGCCAATTCTTCGGATTTGAGACAACCGAACAAATCGCTAATGTTAGACTGAAAAGAAAAATTGTATAATGTGCAACAGGATCTAGAACGAGTTTATTAGAGGACTATACAATAGTTCTCTTGGGTTTAAGAAATAATGAAAATATGTTGCCATGAGGCCTCTGGGACTACACAGTCAGAACGAGAATCGACAGCACGATCCCGTATGTACGGATTGGAGGTGGTGGACTGAACGAAAGTCATACAGAGTTCCTTTAGATAAACAAATGAGTGACAATAAAGAACTCACTAACAATTTATTACTCTTAACCATAGTAACCCAGCTTCTATGTTTTGGTGGGTACATTATTGAATATTTTTATGACGTTTTCGGGCTTAAAACTACCCGCAGGTAACAAGTTGCAACTGTACATCGATAGTCATAACCAATCAATCGATATAGTAAACAAAACTCCCTCAAACAAAGTTTAAAGTAGTAAAATATGTTGGCTTATAGCTGGATGATCCAATCAACCACAATGTCACGTTTGATTTTACTTGCCAGGTAATGTTCATCGTTCATAAGATACTAAAAACTGCTTTAAACTAGACAAATTTAACAAAAACGAGTACAAAGTACCCCATGTATGGACATACAGGGCATTTTCATGAAAATTTATTAAGATTGTTCGACAGAAATTGGTAGCAACTTACTATTTTTAAAAATATCTCTATTTAGGGGCATTTTCTACTCCTCTGCGACATTAAAGCGTTTAAAACCTACTTCATATTTTGTATTTAATTTGATTTAACTAAAAGTAGTTCTTTATTTTTAAAGATATCTCTATTTTATGGGTATTTTCTACTCTAATCGCCATTATCGTGTTATTTTTTTATTAATTTGAGAATCAACTAGGTTTTTTTTGCTTTTTGGGATTCAACTAAACAACAACAAAATTTAAAATCTTAAAACATGGCTGTTTGATTAGACAAGTGCTGGGCCTTAAAGGGTTAAATAAATACGAGTAAAATTTGAGGGGGGAAACCACTAGAAACAATGTTGTCCCATGATTTCTGATTTCCTAAATGATTTCCGTGATTTCTGAGATGATTTCCGTGATTTCCAAGATTTCCGAAATAATTTGTCCCATGAATTCCGTAAGTGGTTTTCTCCTCGAAAATTTTCATGCTTGCAAATTGGAAAAAAAACAAAAAACAAAACAGAGAGAAAGATTTAAAAATCTAAAATACTTACCACTTTCTCCTCGAATCCATCGAAAGATTTGCGATCATTTGGAAAATCGTTGAGCAAACAATCCAATGAACTATAGTCCGCATCGGCGCGTGCAATTAGGCTTCGTAAACGTTGTCGATTCGCATCATCGCCGGTTATAATCTCTAGCATAGCAATCGTAATTACATCGCCGGGTTTTTTCAACAATTTCTTAAGGTCACTTCGCCGCGGCCTATAGGTTACATTGATCAAAACACAACTGTCCGCTTCAATTATGCATTTGTCTGGATTTAATTCAATGTTTGTAAAATCTTCATTCGATTTGGTTTTAATACGAACGACCACAATTCCTCTCAACGGCCCACGGTTATAAACGATAAACGATCGATGCAATAACATTTTTGCCAAATCGGTTGCTTCGCCCATTTTAAGAAACGAACAGCCCAACGGACCCTTTTCGACATTTTGTATCTGAAGCAGTGTGTTGCCACCATAGCCATAGAGATGCACAACCCGTACCGTTTTGTACTGAGACTCTTTGGCCGAATGAAAGCATATTTTTCCGGTGGCCGGACCCATAACGGTCGGACAAAATGATAAGCAAATGGTGCGACATTCGTGGGCTTGTAGCGATAGTGACGTGCTGGTTTGATCGTTACCGAAAATCTGGAAAATTAGGGATTTATTTAGCTTTCGACTTCTCATTACAAAATATATATTGTTTATGGAAGTCTTGGGACACCTCTTTGGAAGTCTTTTGGAAGTCTATAAGAAGTATTTGGAAGTCTTGGAAGTCTATTATGGAAGTCTTGAAAGTCTTTTGGAAGTCTTGGAAGTCTTTTGGATGTCTTGGAATCTTTGGAAGTCTTGGAAGAGTTGGAAGTCTTTTCAAAGTCTTGGAAGTCTTTTCGAAGTCTCGGAAGTATTTTGGAAGTCTTTTGAAATGGAAGTCTGTGGGACAAATTTTGTTCAGGTGGTTACCTCCTCGAGGAACGGTTATCACCTTTTGGAAGTCATAGGAAGTCTTATAAAAGTCTTGAAAGGTTTCCCAAATTCATATGAAAATAGAAATCTTTGGGACAAAATTGTATCAGGTTGTTACACGTATGATAAAATTATAAATTGTTTTGGAAGTAATAAGGAAACCTTATGAAAATCATTAAGGAAGTCTTTTTAGCTGTCTTGGATGTCATGTCATGGATGTTTTTTATTGGAAATCTTCGAAGTCTTATGGAAGTCATGGAATTCTAAAAATGGAAATCTTTGGGAAACTAAATTTAATGTTTGGCTTGATAGAATCGTCACTTTTGAAAGTCAGGACTTACGGAAGTCGTTTGGAGGGCTTGAACAACTTATAAAGTCTAGTGCATGTTATATGGAAGTCTTGGAATTTCTAGGTTTTTTAAGTCTTGATAGGCCTATGGAGGTCTTGGAATTATTATGGAAGTCATTTGAAAATGGAAGTCTATGGGGCAATTTTTTATAGGTGGATAGAATTATCAATTTTGAAAATCGTATGAAAGTCTTGGAAGCCTTTTGTAAGCCTTGCAAGTCATTTAGAAAACTTTTAGAAGACTTGAAAAAATTTCGAAGTCTGGGAATTCCTCAAAGTTTTTTTTTGAAAATTTTGAACAAATTTTGAAAAGTCTTAAGTTTTTTGGAATCTTATGAAAGTCTTCGAAGTCATATGGAAAACATTGTCAGAAAAATTTGGCAGGTGGTTTACGCCCTACGCGAAAGAGTCACTTCAACTTACTTGAAATCCTGGTCCGATAATTTCGATTTTCAATGTTAACTTTCGATGGGATGTATTTTTAACGGTAAATGATTTCTTCACACTTTTCCTAAGTTTTGTGCTGGGCCAACTGAGTTCACCGTGCGATGATTTCAGTGCGCTTACATCATCGCGATTTGAGCCAGATAGATCCGATGTGCTGCTACATTGTGAATTGCATTGAGTTAATAAGGTGGGTGAGGCGGGCCTAGTCGACTGGCAAGACGAAGCATGCTGTACACAATGACCTTGATCGGTGCTCGCATATTGATTATGTTTGTAAGTGGGATCGTTGGCGGCAAAATTTGCCTTGCTACTACAGTAGCGAGGCGACGAAAATGCCGATGAAGTTTGTGTATAGTTTGGAGAATGTTTTGGACTTTTCGAACGTGGAGGCTCTTTGATTGGACTTTGTGCCAATAGTTTTGGTCTATCGGGACTTTGGGCCTTGTGCGGGGACGAAAATACAAATACATTTTTATTTTCCTTAATGACAGACGTTAACTTTTCAGCAACGGATGTTAAAGATTTCGTTTGAGGCGATGCACTTTGAGCAGCTTGCAACAATGAATCCCTTTGTCGTTTTCTCGGAGTAATTTGTGGAGACATTTTCGGAGTTTCTTCTTCACTATTGCAGCATTCATCATTCTCCAGAGCTGTTGGCGATTCAATATTTTGTAATAATGTTGCTTCAGTTATGACAATTTTTGGCGCCAATTTCGGCGATTTCAAATCACTCATGTCCAACAGTGTGTCACTGAAGCTCAACGTATCCGACAAAACGTTCTCTTTATTTTCCCGTGCATATTGAAATGGTGGCGGTTTTACCGATCGAATGTGTGTTCGATTTGGTGTTAATTCTGTAGTCTTCTTTTGTAGATGTTGCAAGGACTTTGAAGTCGACCTGATTGCATCGGATTTTTCGATTATTTCCGGCACACTACCGAAGTACTCTTCATACTTTAAAATCTCAACATTGCTATTTTGATTGTTGTTCAGTGGCAGCGGTTTTGTTATGTACGCTATGCCGGGTAAATCTTTTTCGGCTGGCTCGTTCTGTTCGATTAATTTCGATGGCTTATTGACGAACAATTTTGTGGCCAATGATCTGGGCGACTCGTCTCTATCGCATTTGTCTGAAAATGTTCGTTTTTAGAAATTTTAATCAATTTTTGAATTTTCCACTTACCCAATCGACTGGCAATGTCCGAAAGGCTCAACAAATTCTTGTTTTCATAGGGTTTTTTAGCGACCACCGGATTTTCATCAGATACTGCAGATATGTCAGCCATTGTGGCCAGAGCTATGGGTTTGTAACGTTTGTTGGGCGAACGATTTGGGATCATTTGCCGAATGGGTTCGGAACGATTATTGAAAAATTGACCAATTGAAAAGTCAGATACATTGTCTATTGATGAGCTATAAATTTCAATTCGATTTTTATTACATTAAACATTTGTTATTTATCAAACTTACATCATTGAAACATTTTCATTTTCGAATTTATATCGCGAAAATTCGGAAACATTAAATGTTGGCCGATTCTCACCGTCGACTGTTATTTCCGAATCGTTTGTATTGTGCTGTGGCGGTTGGTTTGATTTTATTATTGGAATTACAGCATATTCGTTGAGATAATCTTGTTCATCATTCATGAGGCGCGTGCTCATCTGTATAGAATGAAAAGAATTGTCTTAGAAAAATATCCGGAAATTTAATATTACGTTCGATTCAGCGGGGTCAGCAATTTTTTTTGCATAAAATAAGAAATGCTGATTTTATAAATAATATTTTTTTGATAAAATCAAAATATGATAAAATAAAAATATAAAATATGTTGATTTGATCAAAAAAATTAATTTGAAAGTTACAAATTTATTGTTACACCGGCAAATGCATTCGACCCTCCAATATATCCTGCTGCTCGCAAGGACCCTAAACATCTCCGGTGTTGTTGCAAATGAATTTGCCTTCAAAGACATCCTTACGCCTGAAAGGGCGTTTAACCGAAAAAAGAGAAATTCTCTATTATTAGGAGTGAAAAAAGGGTGATAATCCTAAATCCCAAAAACTAAAATTGTGTCCAACACTCCATGTAGGTGGGAAGGGCAAAAATCTGTTTTTTTCATATATTTGTGTAGGGATGGGCGGGGTCAAAGTAAAAATAATTGGTGCGTGTCAATTGAAAACTAGAAATTAGCCATAGAGCAGGGAGGGGCGGCTTTGGTAGATTTGGTAGAATTAATCAATTATTTACTAATTTAAAAAAGCAAATGTTGAGGCAAATGTAGACATTATAGGGGCGAAGTCCGAGAAAAAATACGTTTTTTTAAATATTTCCTTATTTACCCCCTGTCTTGTTTAAAATTTCTTATCACACTCCAAATAGCAAAGAGCCTAAGTAACTAATTTAATACGAAATAGCGTTTATGATAATGTAGACAAAATTTAGAAGAGAGAGTGAAATGAGATCAGTTGGGAAGTTTGGCTCAAGTCGACTTTTTTTCGAGAGCGACTTGCTGACAACACTCCACCTTTGATATGGTTCTCAATGAAAAATAGTAAAATTTTCCCCAAACTCCTCTGGAGCAAAGGACACGACGATCGACTTACTTTGCTCGCCGATAAAAATTCTTCATTAAAATTTGCATCGCCCTCTTTAGAAAATTCACTGGAACAAAACCAATTATCCACTTTCTTTGAGTTCGTTTGACCACTCGATGCCATGCTCATGTCTGCTGTTCTCGGCAAACTGTTACGTTCGCTAAGACTTTCGCGAACTTTCATATTTTCCAAGGCGGCTCCCATTCCTCGAACATCTGCCGAAAAACTATTTGCCAAGATTTCCTCAACACTTGGCGAATACATTTTTGAGCTTTTTCGCTCGAGGCATTCTGTTGAGCGACCAGTTATTTCGTTTGGCTCAAAGCGATACCGGCTTGGCGTTGACACGGCACTGCGTGCATCAATCGTATTGTCTTCAATTAAATCACTTAAATTTATCGACGGGTATTTTTCGGCCGTGCGGCTCTCCCAATTGTTCCATTTGGCGGCATCTGCACTCTTTCCTTTGCCCAGTAGTTCATCGGGAAAAACGTATTTGTTTGACTTGGGTGACTTCTGTCTTGAGTACAATTGCATTTCTTCTGGAAAGACCAACTTGTTTGGCTGCTTCGGTGACTTCTGCTTTGAGATCAGTTTCATTTCTTCTGGAAAACCCCACCTGTTTGGTGACTTATTTCTTGGGCTCAATTGCATTTCCCACTTGTTTGGTTTTGGTGAAAGGGATTTTTTCGATCGAACATCTGATGGCTCTTCTGTAAAATCTAAAATAAAATAATTTCCAGAAATTTAATTTGTAGGATTCTCATGAAGTTAAAGAGTGTTTTTTTAAAAATTAAATTAAATTAACTTGAACTCAGGATTGTGGAGCAAATTTTTTGACTTACCTTTTAATCGGTCCATTTCTAAAATTCCCAGGGATGATGCGTTACTTGACAAATCGTCGTAAATTCCGTTTTCTCTGTAAAGGAATATTTTTTATGGAATTATTTGATTACAGAAATTAAATTAAAATCCTAATTTTATTAAAAATCCTAATAGACACTAACTTGTCCTGAAGCAAAAATTAATTTAAATGTAGGATTGGGGAATAGGTCTATAATTAATTCAGAGTTTTAATTTATTAATAGTTCTGTGTCATGCAATTAGTTTAGTTAATACATTTGCAATTTTGGTGTTAAATTGTTTAATTTGTTTTTACAAAGGACAACAAATGCCTTTGCATAATCTCGGCCCATTCTTCTCTCTGCACTTTACCTGCACGACTTTCCCGGGCTAAAATTTATTAAATCTCTGTAGCTTGTAGCGTTTCTTGGCGACACCGAAGCTTTCTTAGGAACATTTATGCAATTCGTTTTCTTGTTCATGGTTTTTTTTAATTTCTTTATTCTAAAATTAATGCCGTTAGAAGCAAACAAAAAAACTTGCGCACACTGTGCAAAATTGCAAAAAAAAGCGGTAAATTAAATATTATGTAGTTAATATTTTATGTTGAATTGTACTTACAAGTTTGCGCTTTCTAATTACAGTATATTTTCTACAATTAATTAGTTTTTATTATTAAATTAGGTAAAAAGATTCATAAAAAATATTTTAGGACGATCGCACGAACAAACGCCATTTTTTTAAATTTTCTGATGTTCAAGCAGACGGTACATAGAGTTCAGTGGATTATTATTGTAGCTGATGACTAAAACCTTACAAATGTATTTTTAAATCTTCTATAATGGACTGTTGATACTGATACATTTTTGCATCATTAATATTGCATACAAGAAAACTACGATTTTATTGTCAAATTTATTTATAAGCTAATTAAAACAAGGAATATTTATGTCATTTTATAATTAACAACTGTATCGACTTTATGTAGACCAGTTGAGAAAGATCTCAGCTGAACAGCCTGTGAGTTTGGTATATAAACAGCAGCAGTTTCGTTCCAATGTTCCGGCACATCACAATCCTTAAGCGTATGAATCAGAATGTCGAACGAACAAATACAATCCAATAATGGTAAATAGCTAACAGTAGCGGATATTTGACGCATTACAGAGCCAATTTCTTGTTGAATACGTTTTAATTCTTTGCTAGCTACTGGATTATTTGGATCGATATTCTCTCCGTCTGAAGAAGGCTCACTGTGTACCTTAAATTCCCAACATTCAAGCACTTCTTTGGTATGGACGTTTGTTATTGTCATGGAAATTTTCTCTAATTCATTTTTGACCAGCCACTCTATAGAGATAAATTATATTAAAACTTTCCCAGATTCCCAACCAGCGCCTTCTTACCCAGTGCTTGATTCAAAACATTCGATAGAAAATCCTTTATTTTATCATCTTTAGACATCAAAACCGTTAGCCCATATTGTTGCTTACTCTGAAATGTTTCGGGTGGATAGATTCCTCGTTGGAATAAAATTGAATTAATTCCATAATCTAAAGGAACAAAAAATTTGTTCAAGACAACAAACAATAGACTTCAACTATCTTACTTAAATATTCGGCAACAATTACGGCAGAACCTCTTAGTGTTATTGCATTTTTGGTCTCTTGTGCTGTGCTCGTCATTATAACAGCGGTATTTTTATTTAATTAATTGGATAAAACTAGAAAAATGGACAAAAACAATTTGCCGGCAGCAAACGGTTAAAATAAACGCGCACAACAAAACAAAATGATTTTTTTTAAACAAATTGACGTTTATAATTATCCACTGAACTGCATTTAAACAAACAAAAAATTGTGTAGTAGTGCCACCTACATTTCAATGCTTGTAACTACGTTTTATTGGCGGAATGTTTGAATTTCCCAGCTAAGTTTTTGTCCTCACTCTTACCTTTGCCTATTTATATAATAGTTATTCCACGCAACGAAAAAAACATATCATCCAGGAGGCGATACATGTATTAAAAAAAAGTCCATATAATATTTTTGTAAAATCGTTAAAATATATTTATGGTATTTCAAGTCTGTTCTCGTTTCGTTAATTCATAAATCGAGTTTAAAGATTGTGACATTTGTACGGTTTCTCGAGGAAAGCATGACGTTCTTTTTGTGTAGATTTAAAATTGTTCCCGTTATTGTAGCTAATAAAATAATAAATTTAATAATTTTATTAAAAATACATTTTTATATGGGTTGCGTATATTCAAATGAAAGGTCTTGACAAGAGCTTCATTTTTAGTTCTAAAGGTTTTAGTCTATATCGTTCTTCCTTCTGGTCGCAGATAGGAAAAAAATGTTCCTTCTAAGAAATCCTTTAAATCCCCCTCCTGGGAGGCAGATAGGAGAACGATGGACTACAACTCCCCTAGTAGAAATTTGCCCGGACATTATCCATTGTGAGACAATATCCACTTTGTATTTTATTACGAGTACTAACA
>JANSTW010054445.1:0-12088 GCA_027564275.1 Diadocidia ferruginosa
ACTGCGGTTGCTATAGAAAGCAATTTAATTCATTCATTTTTTCCATAAAAATCTGTTGATTTTAGAGTTTGAAAAAAATCCTTATATATAATTGTATAGTCCACAATTTTTTTTGTCTGTTTTCTGACTATTTAAGAATCCCAGGAATTCGTTAAGGAATCGTTAGGAGAGGAAAAAAGACTGCGGTTGCTATAGAAATTAGTTTATTTCGTTTATTTTTTCCATCAAAATCTGTTGATTTTAGATTTAAAAAAAAATCCCTATGTATACTCCACCATTTTTTTGTCTGTTTTCTGACTATTTTAGAATCCCAGAGATGCGTTAAGGAATCGTTAGGAGATGAAAAAAGACTTCGATTTCCATAGAAATCAGTTTAATTCGTTCATTTTTCCCATCAAAATCTGTTGATTTTAGATAACCAATGATGTTTTGTTTCCTGACTATTTAAAAATTCGATTAGAAATCAATAGAAAAAGCATGAAAAGTCGACTACATGATTCACTCACAATCTATTTGACTTTTAAAACAGCGATAAACTAATTTATAAATAAACGACATCGAGACAACGCAGCCATACCGATCACAATTTTATATTTACATACTGGCGATCGATGGTCAGGCCACATATTTTTCGATATTTCTATTTTAGTTTTTACTTGTATACAATTTATAAATAATATTATTATTGGCCCGATGATCAAAATTGAAATACGCCATCTCGCCATATATATACTAGGGTTAGTTAAGTTCAACCAAAATCAAACGATCAATGAGATTAGATTATATAGCAGTCTATGTGATCAACACGATGATCATCAATGACACCTTTGATCTTTTCTGTTTTTTGACAATTTTATTTTCAAATTTATTTATATCGAAAATGTTGAAGAATTTGTTTATTTATATGCTAGAAGTTGCGACACAATAAAGTGAAATGTATTTTTAATTGGAATAGTTTCGCTGCTTGAGATATTTTTGTATATTGTAATATATTGCTGATATAGAAACATTTTGGCCAATACATTGCCTTTGTTTTTATTCAATATCAAACAAGATTTTAAAAAATTACAAAAATATTTTGATTTTATATAATTTATTTTAATTCAATTAACGAGAATAAAGCAGCGTAGAGGCGATATAGTAATTAAGGACTTATAAGGATACGTTTTTGAGAATAATTTTAAGAACAAAACTGCAGTTTATATAATTATGTCAGTATTAAACTTTTTATACTGTAAATCTTATCTTAAAAATATGGATTTTTACATCGATGATCACACCGATGATCAAGCTTGTTTCGTTTCTTCGAAAAACTCATCAGCGATCGGAAAAACTTTGTATAGCTTCTCTGTATAATTGTATCTATTTTGATGTAAATATCGTAATATTTTTAACATAAAAATATATTTATTATAAATTATGTTCAATTTATGTATTTTACATATAAAATTTATTTCCGAGTGTGGTTAAAGTGAAGCGGTCATTGGGTCACCCTCATTATGCAACGTCAAATTAATCAACTCTCTTAAACGTGTTCAGTAAATACCTTCATAATAATAATATTTTATTATTTTAATAAATTTCAATGTACACGACAATTTTCACTTGGATTTTACACATATATTTACATAATTTATACAAAATGTTTTTTTGTGTGTGTTAAAATGTAAATTTTGTCTGTGTTAAAAATAACTAAAAGCAACCTGCGCGCTCACTTACAGAATTTATCACCTAATTTGCATCCCGCTGCGTGAACGCTGTGTGGTCACAATTATAGTTAATTGCTTTTTAAAATTGTTTGTCACTTCACGAACTAAAATTTTATTGTAAAAGAAATATTTTGATTCGATGAATTGAATATTTTTTTTATTGATTAATAACAACAATAATTTAACCATTTATACAAGACATACATACCTAAGTCACTTCTTCTTTTGATCGCATCGCCACGAAATAAAATAATAGGCTAGTTTCTATTAAAAAACACATGTAAAAAAACATATTTGTACAAATTCACCAGACCAATTGAATTTTGACAAAATTTTGACAATTATTTTGATAAAGCACGGCTATGTTGTTGTAATATGCGTCTGTTTCATACACGACAACTGGAATTTTGTCCACTGGAACATAACAAAAATGGTTTGTGTAATTATTCAATAATACATGAATGGAAATGTAAACATGTTTATCAATTTAAATAAATAAAAAATTATGTACTTTCATCGTGCAATACCACATGATAACTGGCTTTGACTATTTCGCATACAGTATAGTTTGTGTATCTCAAAGAAGAATTAATGTGAGTTAAAAGGAGAAGAAATATTTTTGTCATTAGGAAAATACAAGTGACGGAGTTTGTAGAATGAGCATTAGACGTTGTTTTTAATAATTTTCTTCTTTTGCAGGCTTTCGACCATGTATTTAAATTTAACGCCTCATGTACATGCTTGCTGAATATACACCGATGGTATTAAATAGAAGCAACAAAATAAAACCTTAATTGTGGTTTTCTTTAAGTTCACAAAATCCACATACCCATTCAACACAATACAAAATTTATTTTAAAAGAAGAAGGAATAAATGACACATTTATATAAAGGAAATAAAAAATACTTGCCGTCACAATATTTTGTAAAATATTCAAAAAATTCAACTTTTATTAATATTTTTTTGAAATTTATATTTAAATATATAGTTAGGTACGTCATATTCCATATATATGCGAATGTAATAAATTCAACTAATAAAATTTTACTGTCTGAATTATATTATCTTTTAGTTATAGAAGTTTTGTATACATTTAAATTTCCAATGTCCTATATACATAAACCGCATATAATAATATAGTCCTTAATAATAAATAATAATGTTTAAAATCCTCTTTACCGTCGCCATCACATTCATATTTTATTCATAAATAAATTTTCTTCGTATATATATTTAAATGCTGGGCAAAAAAAGAACTGGGCAAAATCAGTGCAGAGAACCAACAATATCTAAATAACAACAAAATCCTGGCATAATATTGAGCTTTTGGTTTAAATTAAATCATATCCCATATTTTATATATGTTTGAATGTACAATTTCTAGTAATATTACTTTGGGGGAGTTTGTATATATTACACATTTTATTTATTCTGATCAGCATGTTCATGTGGTGTGCGTATAGGATATTGTCAAATATAAAAACAGGAAAAAATTACCGTAATTTTTACATTTATTTAAATTTTTCGTATGTTTTCCCAGAAAAAAATATTATATTGAATTTATATAGCGTTCATCACATATACGCACCAATGACCATTTTAAAGCTATTTTCAAGACAATTTCGAGTTGGATCTATATCAATTTTGAACCAGTTTTGATTTCTGATACAAAATCGAATTAGAACCGAGTCGAAAATGGTTATGGAAACTACGTAATATAATCAAAGACATTTTTGAGGCAATTTCTACTGAGTTCTAATTCGAATTTGTTAAACATTTTTTTCTGATACAAAATCGAATTAGAATCAAGTCGACATTGGCTTAAAATGGATTACAAATTATCGGGGAAATTCCTATATAATATAAGGGCAAATACATTCAGTGTTAGGTTAGTTGATTAGATTGGTACAGCTGCGGTCTAAATGTCGAACTGCAGAGCATAAACTGGCGTTTTAATAGCATCGCATTCGAGAAACTTCTGTTTAGTAACCCCGTTTCAATCGACTTTGTGATGTTGAGAAACTACATATAGCAGCTCCTTAATCTCTTTGTCGGCAATTAATCAAGGTCACTATACGTAAGGATTGTTTTACTATAGCAATCGCAGTCTTTTTACATCCCTTAACGATTTCTAAATGAATTTTTAGGACTCTAAAATAGTCAGAAAACAGACAAAAAAAAAATTGTGGACTATACATGGGGATTTATTTCAAAATCTAAAATCAATATATTTTGATGGAAAAAATGAACGAAATAAACTACCTTCTTAAGCAATCGAAGTCTTTTTACATCCCTTAACGATTTCTAAACGAATTCCAGGGATTCTAAAATAGTCAGAAAACAGACAAAAAAAAATTGTGGACTATACATGGAGATTTTTCCCAAAATATAAAATCAACAGATTTTTATGGAAAAAATGAACGAATTAAACTGATTTTTATAGCAATCGCAGTCTTTTTACATCCCCTAACGATATCTTAACGAATTTAAGGGATTCTAAAATAGTCAGAAATCAGACAAAAAAATGTGGACAATACAAGGGGATTTTTTTTTCAAAGTCTAAAATCAACAGATTTTGGTGGAAAAAATGAACGAATTAAACTGCCTTCTATAGCAATCGCAGTCTTTTTACATACCCTAACGATATCTTAACGAATTTAAGGGATTCTAAAATAGTCAGAAATCAGACAAAAGAAATGTGGACTATACATGGGGATTTTTTTTTTCAAAGTCTAAAATCAACAGATTTTGGTGGAAAAAATGAACGAAATAAACTGATTTTTATTGCAATCGCAGTCTTTTTACATTCCCTAACGATATCTTAAAGAATTTAAGCTATTCTAAAATAGTCAGAAATCAGACAAAAAAAAATTGTGGACTATACATGGGAATTTTTTTGTTTTTTCAAAGTCTAAAATCAACAGATTTTGGTGGAAAAAATGAACGAAATAAACTGATTTTTATAGCAATCGCAGTCTTTTTACATCCATTTGCTATCCCATTACAAAAGTATTCACTTTTCATTGACGGTTAGCCTGTTTCTAAAATTTTAAATTTGGTAACATTCTCGGTCGAAAAAAAGTATTTTTTTGTAATTTATTATTACTATATAATATTTGTTACAGAAAATTTTTAAAATAAAAAAAAAATATGTAACCACATAGGATACAGAAATATTTAAACTAATTTAATTAAACTATTATCGTGATGATTTATTTTCAATATGTTTAACAATAATAATAATAAATTTGTGTCCGTATTTCTAATCCCAAAACATACAATAACCATGTATAATTTATAAATATAATTGCATTTCCTATATATAGTGTATAGTAGTGACTCTGCTATTTATAAAGCCCACAACAATTACATAGCGGGGGTGACTTTATGTGTTATGCTATAACGATATACTATTTTATTATATTATGAATGAGACTTAGTTACATAATAATTGTATTTTTTTGGTCTGGTAAAATGTGTAATTTTGTCATTATGACATTATTATTACCTATTTATATGGATGTATAACAACCGCATGTCCACTTAGTGGTCATTATTTTATTATAGAGTGTATATAGGCGCATATGGAGAGTGTTTGATATTTATCGACAGTAAACGCGTAGCAGGTATTTTAGTGGAGTTGGAAATTAGTACTTTATTGGACAAATATACATTAAATATGATGATGACAATATGAGTATAACTATTAATATAGTAATTATTGATAAAGGATAATAGGGTACATATATATAGTTGACACAGGCAATAAATTTTAATATTTATATTTGATTAGAGGGTCGCATACAGCAGATTAATTTTTTCTTATTTTTATCTAAACAAATAGGAAATTGATTAGAAAAAATATATACAGAACAACACTTATGTCACATACAAAAAATCTAGTTTTTAAGATGCGATTATAAACTTATATTATGGAATATAGGAACCCCTTTTATAAAATCCGTTTTTTCCTTTCCTTAATATAAAGTGGTAAATTTTTTTTTCATTTTTTCCTTAATAAAACCCCTTTTATCTTTTGATCTCTACGACGAGTAATGGTATTTAAGAGATCACAATATACACATTAACCTATGTACCCAAAAAAATAATAATAATAAGCGTTTTGAAAGATTCAAGTTTATTAAAAAAAAAGTATTGTGATGCTGCGTGCTTGCTTATATATGCGTAAGAGAAGTTTTATAGATTTGTGGTGCATTTGTTGTATTTATGTTTTTATATAAATTAAATTCTATTATTGTGGGGCACACGACATATTTTTTTTTTTACTTTTAAATTTTTCATATTTTATACAATTCATATATTATATTGAGATTTTAAATGAGAATATATAGAACAAGCTTTAATTTGTATATATTGTTATTATTTTATGTTTAATTAAAGATTTTTGGTATATAGAAATATGGTTTTTCTCGCCTGTATTGTTAATTATTTGGTAAAATATAATTTTGTGAAAAAATTATATAATGCAGAGATCTTCAATATGCATTGATTATATCCTATCGTTTCGCGACTTGAGAACCATACAGTTCTATCTGATACGTAATTCCTATTCAGATAGAATACGATTTATGTAAATATTGATCACAATATATTCTAATAATTCATACGAATTATTTTTTTATTGAATATATGAAATGTTCACGACCTGGACGAAAGCTAATTTTTAGTTGTGAAGATTTCATACACAAAATAATATATTCAATAAAATTAATTCCTAAGGATTAAGAGAATATTTTGTGGTCTAATTATAGGAAAAATTAACGAAGATTAAAAAGATTATTTTAGAACCATGGTAATTGGTTATTATATATGTTAAATAAAATATTTGTAGGAAAACTATATATAATGCAGATTTTTTTAATAAATCTTATTAGATTTTTATTATTTTAAACAATGCAAATTTAGACGAAAAAAACCTTCGGTTTAATGCATCATAACATAAAACATAATTGTTTTATATGAATATTTAAATCGGCGTGGTACCTTTAGTCTCACAAAATTTACGTGATATATTTGTGTAAGTTTTTATTTTTATTTTCCTAGAAGGTATGGCCATTATTTTTTTACTTAAATATAAAAACCATATTTTTATTTAGAAAAATCTTGATAAGATTTAATTTATTAGTACGCGCGTATTTTAATATATATATATATGAGTATATCAGTATATAGATGTTGCTGAACAGATAACGCTTTATATAACCGTATATATTATATCATAAAATTATCTAAGTTGATTTAAATGAATTATGCTTTTACAAAATACAGCATTAAAATAATATACATTATACATGTTATCTTAAAAATTTCTATATACATATATGTAGTTCTTAACATTCATTATTAAAAGCCAATATATAATTTTTTCAAAATCTAAAATCAATAGATTTTGATGGAAAAAATGAACGAATTAAACTGTTTTCTATAGAAACCGCGTCATTTTACATCACTCAAAGATTCCTTACCGAATTGCTGGGATTCTGAAATAGTCAGAAAACATAGAAAAAAAATTTGGACTATAAAGGTACATGTTTTTTTTTTGTTGTATATTTATTTAATTTTGTCTAATAAGTAAAATCTCCATAGGGATACAATTTGGCATCCCTTGTGGGGAAAGCTAGGAGAGATTTAGATCGACTATAGGCATAACCACACACAATTTTTCGATGCCGAAAAAAACTTTATTCTAAATATTCAATTTTGTTGTGCTCTTTTTTATTAATAAATTTTTTAAATAAATTATTATATAATATCGTCTGATGATATAATAAAAATTTTCTCTATTAATAAAACAATCCCTAACACACATTAAATAATTAGAATTTTTAATTATACAAGGATATTCCATTTTTTTTGTGATTGTTTTTTTAATTTAAAGTACGTATACAAATTTTCAAAAATAACTTGCGCAAAAAAAACCCCAAATATAAAACCAATTAAAAATGATAATTAAAAAGTTATATTCATTTTGATAAACCGTAAAAAAACCATGCATTAAACAATACACGCGTCATGGAAGGAAATTATAAAAGCTAAATTATGTTATTTGTGGCTGTGGCTGTTAAGTTTTTTTTTTCGTTCATAAACTTGGCCGCATATTTTATTATTGTTGCTTAAATAATTTCTTTTTAAGATGCAATTAAAACGGAAAAAACAATTTCGCGTTTGTAATTTTATGCAAATATTTTGTTGGTTGATGGGCGAAAAAAATAAATAAAAACAGAGTAAATAATAATTAAAAGGAATATGAATTATATTTTTTAAATCATAAAGTCTTTAAAGTGCTCTATATATGGACTGATATTGAGCCATATATTAGCCATCGTTTTTTTTTTTTAATGAATCGTCCTGTGTCTGTGCACGTGCACTTCTAGTATTTATTTTATAAGACTTCAATTTTTTTTTACTGGATATTCAATAAAAAAAAATGTTTTATATCTTTGCGACATATCCTTTATTAAACTTGTTTCTTATAAATAATCATGTTTTTTTTGTTAATATAATATTGTTGAAAGGAAGTGATTTAAAAAATAAATAAAGTTAAATTATTTATTAATATAAAAATCTATATAAAAAACATTTTAATTATAAAAGTTCTAAAACCACGAGCTTTTTTACTCCCTAAAACTATAATTAATATAATAATTATTCACCTGGGTTTATACTAGCCAAAAATTTTCGAAATTATTATGTTTATTAATTTTTCATTATGAATTAAAAAATAATAATAAAATATAAATAAGGATATTCAAGTGAGTAAGTTATCGCATTAATACGGTTTTTTGTCCGTTCTTTCCTTTGACCATATTATATTTACCGCCTTTTAAGGAAATTAATACCAAAAAAATGTCTACAACCAACCGATATGTATACACAAAAACAATTTTGACACACTTATTTTGTTTATTTATTATATATTGTATATGTTGCTCATATCCTTATGTAAGTGATTTTTTGTCCTTTTTGATTTTTTTTGGTGAGTTTACAGATGTATTCTTCATATACGTATATTGTATAAATAGGAATTTTGATGTCGGTATCTTTTCGCAATTTTAAAACATTTAATGAATTTTCAATTGCATAGTTCCGTGTTAAAAGCGGGAACAACAAAATTTAATTTTACTAAACAAATAAAAAATTTATAAGTTAATTGGTTGAGGAAGTTGTTTTTTTTACGTTCAAATACCTTCGACAATAATATGTAAATTTAATGTGTTGCATGCGGAATTTATATTATTTTAATTTTTCCTTTTTACATTTATTTTTATTTTATATAGATGAATATCCTTGTTTTAAAATTATTGTCAAATGCGTTTGTACATTTGTATATGTATATTTAAATACGGTTTTATAATTATAATGTTAATGTTTAAAAACATTTCGACAAAAAACATACAAGGGTGACAAGGTTCTCACGATACAAGAAAAAATCGAACCATTTGAAAAGATTCCATTTATAGATTTGTCTCAAGGGTGTACATTATTTTAAACCATATAGATTTAATTTGTGTAATTTGTGTTTCCGTATTTAAGGAAATTTATTTTATTTAAAAATTGTTTTCTTTTTATAACTTATGGAGAATTTATGTAAAATAATTTATTATATTTCGTGTTTGATTATCGTAAAAAGGATTTAAGTTTTCAAATATAATAAATATTAAGATTATATTATAGTAAGTTATGTAAATTGTGGTAAGGGTAGATTATTTAAATAAATATTTTTTAAGAAAAGTGGGAACAATATTTTATTATTAATAAAAAATAATATATTTGATACTGAAGAAGGAAAATTATCTGCATAGAAAAAATTTGACAAGCAATGCAATACACCCAAGAATAATCAAGTATATTTATTTAAATAACGTGACGAAAAGAATTGGTCTAAGCAATTTAAAATTCATCGCAAAAATAAATTAATTATAATTATTTTACATCAGTTGTTTTATTTTTTTAATCCACAAAAAAAATGTTTTAAGATCAAACAAAAATTTACTTCAGACAAAAATTTCCGATCGGATCGCAGCTTCTCATAAAAAATATAAAATATTTCATTTACTTCTTCCTAAACTTCTATATAAAGTAGCACTTCGATCGGTATAATTGTTGTACTAATAAGTCCTCAAGTTTGTAAAGAAAACAACGAATTTGCACTTAAATTAAATCTTCTACTTCTAAAATCAAATCTTTAAACTTGTTTCAGTTAAAAAATTCGCCTTTGTCTCGAAAAAAGATGGTTTTCACTCAATATAAGTCAAGTTCGTGGAGAAAACTACGAAATTACACTTAAATTAATTAAATCTTCTACTTCCTAAAATGAATCCAAAAACCTGTTTTGGTCAAAAGATGCGCCTCTGTTTGTTGTTTTTTTGAGAAAAAATTCGGCCAGATTAGAGCACTCCTTCATACAGAAAAGTTAAAAAAACTAAAAAAAATTGTGCTCTTTTGGATTCTGCTCGCCTGGTAGAAATTGAAAAATGTGAAAATATTCGCAAAAATATGAAAACAGTCGTATGGCTTCCCGTTAAAATATTTTGCATGGAGCTTCGCGACATAAAGCTTTAGCTTTAAATAAAAACATTTGTATGGTTTCTCAAAAAAAAATGCTTCGCCACATAAAGCTTACTAGAGCTTTAATATTACTTAAAAAACATTCATATGGCTTCTCGATTTTTTTAAGCTTGATGCGGCGAAGCTTCTCGCAATTTTTTTCTTCGAGAAGCCATACAAATGTTTTTATATATTGTGAATATTTTCAAGCAAAATTTTTCTATTTCCACCAGGCGAGCAGAATCCAAAAGAGCACTTTTTATATATGAAGGAATGCTAAAATCGGGCTAATTTTTTTACTCAAAAAACCTACAAATGGAGGCGCATCTTTTGGCAGAAACAGATTGTTTTAGCAAGTAAAATATTTAATTAATTTAAGTAAAAATTAGTTATTTTTTCAACAAAATTGATCTTAAATTTACTAAAATCCAACTATTTCGCATATAAACTAACAAACTGTTTATGTTTCGCTCAAAATGTAACGTGTTAGAATCCCAGGAATCGTTAGAAAATGTAAAAAGACTGCGATTGCTGTAGAAATCAGTTTAATTCGTTCATTTTTTCCATTAAAATCGGTTGATTTTTGATTTTGAAAAAAAATCCCCATGTATAGTCCACAATTTTTTTTGTCTGTTTTTTGACTATTTTACTATCCCAGGAATTCGTTAAGGAATCGTTAAGGGATGTAAAAAGAATGCGATTGCTATAGAAATCAGCTTAATTCGTTCATGTTTTCCATCAAAATCTGTTGATTTTAGATTTTGAAAAAAATCCCCATGTATAGTCCACTATTTTTTTGTCTGTTTTCTGACTATTTTAGAATCCCAGGAATTCGTTAGGGAATCGTTGATGGAAGTAAAAAGACTGCGATTGCTATAGAAATCAGTTTAATTCGTTCATTTTTTCTATCAAAATTTGTTGATTTTAGATTTTGAAAAAAAATCCCCATGTATAGTCCACACTTTTTTTTGGTCTGTTTTCTGACTATTTTAGAATCCCAGGAATTTGTTAGGGAATCGTTAAGGGATGTAAAATAGGGTGGGCTGAAATATGCAAAAATTTGAAATTTCAAACAAAATTGTGCGGAAAAGTTGTGTATAAAAAAAATAAAAATTTCCTCATATTTCTTAATTTTTTTAATTTAAGTCTGGATGTCGCGCCTATGAGTTGAAATCCTGAGATTTCTATGGGAGGGTCAAAAAAAAAAGTTTGAATTTTTAGTCGCTTGATTTAATTTATTTGTATTTATAGCGATAATTCTTCGTTTAACCGTAAAAATATTGAATATTGTTTAAAATAGAGAAATTTCTGCTTTAAATGCAATTTTCATGAACTATTCTTAAAAAACGAAACAAAAAACTTTATAGCTGTTTTTGATTTTTAAATACGCAACTTTTGAGCTATCAAGTGACTAAAAATTCAAACTTTTATTTTTGATCATCCCATAGAAATCTCAGGATTTCAACTTACATTCGCGACATCTAGACTTAAATTAAAAAAATAAAAAAATATGAGGAAATTTTTATTTTTTTATTACAAATATTTTCGGCACTATTTTTTTGAAATTTTGAATTTTTGCATACTTCGGCCCACCATAATGTAAAAAGACAGCGATTGATATAGAAATCAGTTTAACTCGTTAATTTTTTCCAACAAAATCTGTTGATTTTAAATTTGGAAAAAAAAATCCCCATGTATATATACACACTTTTTTTTGGTCTGTTTTCTGACTTTTTTAGTATCCCAGGAATTCGTTAGGGAATCGTTAGGGGATGTAAAAAGACTACGATTGCTATAGAAATCAGTTTAA
>JANSTW010054456.1:0-22349 GCA_027564275.1 Diadocidia ferruginosa
GATAGAAGATAGAAGATAGAAGATAGAAGATAGAAGATAGAAGATAGAAGATAGAAGATAGAAGATAGAAGATAGAAAGCAGAACATGGAAGATAAAAGATAGAAGATAGAATGGAATGTAGAAGAAAATATAAGATCGATGGTAGAAGATAGAAGATGTAATATAGAAGAAAATAGATGATAGAAGAAAGATGATAGAAGATAGATGATAGAAGGTAGAAGTTAGAAAATAGAACATTGAATATCGAAAATAAATTGAACCAATAAGTAATTATATAGACATTGAAATCCCTGAATATTCCTCACTACTTTTAAAGGGTCACCTTGTAATCCTGCCAGTCATCTTAAAGTATTATTTATTTTAATCATGTTTTTATTAGTTTTTCTGTTTGACGTTTGTTCTGACTCCTGCTCAAATCATGCAATCGATTTTTTACTTACTTCCCGACTAACCTTAGACATTTGAAACTTTTAGAATAGATCTAAACACGTCTAACGATTTATTCTTTAAATAATTTTAGACCTCTTTATCTTTAATCGTATATAGTCAGCATAGAGCAGTGGATAGCGTAACGGCTTTGTATTAGAGGTGGTGGGTTCGAGACTCGGCAGGGTCAACAAATTTTCACAACTAGGCTAGCACCTTTCATTCGAAAAAAAAAGCGATCGCAGTGTTGCTGACAACACTCCACCTTTGATATAGTCGTCAATTAAAACCATGGTATCAGATAGAAAAAAGGGTAAAACGGTTCCTATGCTCCCTCTCTTTGGAGTAAACGATGATGATGATGATGATCTTTAATCAGAATTTAATTCATTTTTTCATTGAAGATAGCAAATAGAAGATAGAAAACAGAAGATAGTAGATATAAAATAGAAGATAGAAAATAAAAGGTAGAGTATAGAAGATAGAAAATAGATGATGGAGGATAAAAGAAAAAAATTAGAAATTAGAAGATAAAAGATAGGAGAATGAAGATAGAAGATGGAAGATAACAGATAGAAGATATAATATAGAAGAAAATGGAAGATCGATGATAGAAGATGTAATATAGAAGAAAATAGAAGATAGATGATAGAAGAAAAATGATAGATGATAGAAGATAGAAGAAAGAAGTTAGGAAATAGAACATAGAAAATATAACGTAGAATGTACAAGATCGTTAAAAGTCTGTAAGGTGGCTTACAGAAGAAGAAGATAGAAAATAGATGATGGAAGATAGAAGATAAAAGATCGAAGAAATAAATTAGAAATTAGAAGGAAAAAGATAGAAGATTGAAGATAGAAGATGGAAGATGGAAGATATAATATAGAAGATCGATGATAGAAGATAGATAGAAGATGTAATATAGAAGAAAACCGATGATAGATGATAGATGATAGAAGAAAGAAGATAGAAGTTAGAAAATAGAATATAGAAGATCATTCAAAATCTGTTATTTTTATCAAGTTTTATTTAATTTAACAGACATTTTTAAAAACTCATTTATTGTAAGTTATCACTGGGCGAATTTTGCACTGCATAAGGAATCCTACCTATCATCTTTATCAATTTCAGCTCGCCAACATCCCAAAAGAAATACGTTAATTATTTGTTTTTAGTTTTATTTTATCATACAGTCTTTCGCAAATATACAATGAGCTATATTTAAGAATTTCTTTGTTTTTCATTTAGTATAATTAATAATTATATTGTATAAATTATGCATTTTTTGTTAAAACTTATGTTAGATAAATTTTTGTTTATTAGAAATTTATTTAAAAGCACAATTATTCGAATAAATACCTATTATGTTTTAATTTTTGTGAAATTTAAATTTTTTTCGTGTTTTTTTCTATATAAATTATTTTTAAACACCAAAACGACGTTTAATGCAGTTCTATCTTACTTTAATAATAGCTTGGTTTTTGGAGATAAATTTTCCTTTTTTAAATTTTTTTTAAATTCGTTTCTTTTGACCAAAAAAATTTAATAAACATAAAAAGCAAATCGACGAGGCTCAACCAAAGCATTTTAGTCTATTTGCATAAATGATGATAAGTCATTACAAAAATTAATTAGTTCCCGCTCGAAAGGGTTAAAATCTTGATTTGAGAAAATAAAACTTTAAATTGTATAAAAAATATATATAGTTAGCTAGTTATTTATTTTAAATTAACAAATTTTGCTGAAGCATGCTTGAGCCCCTATTTTCCGATGCTAGAAAATCCACATCACACTAGATGTATACGTTTCAGCAATTTTATTAACCTCTTCAGTACAATCAATTATCTACAATGTCAATGTAATAAAGTTTTAATTGTATGTACAAAATGTTGTCAAATCAAGATTTTGAGAATTGTTTTTTTAGTTTAGTATTATTTTGTACATCGAAATGCTTTCTCAAAAAAATTCTTAAAAATGCATATAGACTAAAATGCTTTGGAACCATCGAACAATATATAGTAAGGCAAAACTTTTTGTTCATTATTAATTATACACATTTTTTCTGCACATTCGACATAAGCTATTTTAAATTTAACACTAGCTCACGCAATATATCTACAATATAATTATCTGTTAATTTAAAAATTATCTTTTTAGAGTTTGTTTTTTTGTAAATAAAAATTTAAAAAATTGAGGTTTCATTCATAAATTATATATAAAATTCTTAAAATTTGTATTCAAAATTCATATAATATAAAAAATCTTATTTATAGTTCATTTTTTTTAAACAAATTCTATATATAGTTTTCTATTTCTTATAAGTATAGTTCTCTAGAGTAAATTAATAATATAAAATCTATTTTATTGAGAGACCAAATTAAGAAAAAAATTGTATTTAATATAAATACGTTAACGGAAATTTGTGTGTTTTTTTTTAAATTATTGTTTCTTATTTCTTTGTAATATCAATTTTAATGAAGACTTGGTATTTTTAGCACATATGTTTGTATAAGTATAGTGAGAGTTGATCGCTTATAAATATTTTTTTATCAAATAACCATAAAAAAGCTAAGGTTTATTAATTCATATATAATGTTGCTGCTGGTTAATAAATGAGCAAAAATAATCAATGCTAAAGGCATCAATATTTAATATTTTATATTAATAATTGAATGATGATATTTTGCCAACTTGAAAATGTTTATGGTGACATTTCCATGTCTTCTTATCGGGCTATATGCAATATTATATTCGTATTTTTTTGATGTTAAATAATTCATCATTTTATCTTCATTTAATTTATCAAATCAAATTAATAATCATATTTCTGGGTACACTTACGTCATCAGCATCAATACACAATTATTGATGGATCGGAGTACTTTTACAGCTCTACAATTATACACTTTAAAATCTGATTTTTAATTTGATTTTATGTATTACAAACAAAAAACAAATAAAGTTTATTAAAAAAGATAAAATTATGAGTTAATACTCATCCAAAAACTTTGAAGAAAATGCAATGTTATAAGCTAATAGCTCTAAGATGACGCCTCTGAAATTTTTTTTCATCATATCAATAGATATCATTGTCTTTTTATATATTGCAGCTTTGTATATAGAAATTCATATATAGTACTATCACTTGATGTTGTTGTCATCGTATAATAGATGGCTTTGAGCTTAAAAACAACAACAAACATACTAAAATGCGTCTGTTTATGCTCGATGTAGTAGATGGCGCCACGTGAAAATCATCAAAGTGAGAATACTCATTAAAAATGTATATATACAAG
Organism: Diadocidia ferruginosa; assembly: GCA_027564275.1. NCBI lineage: Eukaryota > Metazoa > Arthropoda > Insecta > Diptera > Diadocidiidae > Diadocidia > Diadocidia ferruginosa. Next base: position 3,725 of record JANSTW010054456.1, read on the forward strand.
GATTGCAGTCACACAATGAGAGAAAATTTCAGTAGCGACATCTATGAAAAGCTAAATTAAATATTAAATTTTTTATAAAAAATTCAATGTTTAATTTAGCTCTCCAAAGATGTCGTCACTGAAATTTGCCCTCATTGTGTGATTATATATAAAAAGACAATGCTAGAAATACATAGATGTGACTATAAAAATTTCTCTTCTGTTTTATTTAAATACATTTTGGTTGAATCTTAGCAAATTATCATTATTTAACTTATATAAATAAAAAATTACGGTTACAACTTATTACAAAATGTTAAATATTTCCTTGTAAAATTAATGCTTAATGTTAATTAATTACTTAAATTATATATAATAACTCCTAATTGCAAATAAACGCATCAAACAATAAATATAAATATAATTAGGTAGATCAGTTCTTTTAGCTATAAGTATATAGGTATATAGTAAACAATATTATATTGGCATAGTATAGTTTACGTGGCGAAGAAATCTTTATGTTACATCCTCTACATTTCCTGGCTCAACATACGAAATAATGCTACACTGACTGCTGCCATCGTCATTCTCATTTACATATTCAGCATCGCTGCAGCTACTTAAATCGGCCGCCATTGCTCCGCCGCCCACTTCAATTGCTGTCGATCCACCACTGGTAATCATTGTATCGTTTATCGATAACGATCTTCTTGTTATTTGTTGATACAGTTCATCTATTGATGATTGACTTTCGTTTAAATCTAAATCTTCTAAATCTTCGTGGCAACAACTATTCGCACCCAGTAAACAATCATTATCCGCAACACCTTCGTCATCGTCGTCATCATTATCGTCATCATCACCGCCTATAACAACCCTATCCGCAATATCTTCGTCTAAATCACTAATTTCCGACGATTGGTAGGGAAATCGTAGATTTTCATCGCCGGTCAGCGTTAGATTTAGATCATTATCGTGTTGCGGAGCGTACAGCTCATGACTTCTTATACTAATTTCAGAATTTTGATAGTTTATATCACTCTCACTTGTCGGCGATGCCGAGAACACGCGTCGATGAATGGGATTGAATATTTTCTCAGGACTATAGAACAGATTTGTTTCACTGCCGACTGGCGTACTTTCTAGATGAAATTTTCGTCGACGTGAAAATGCCGGCGATGGTTGTTGACTGTGGTGTAGGCCGCCGTGCGGAGACGGCGGATCGTTTATGTCACATAAACTAGGCGAAAATAATATTGGACTTTGTGATATTTGATCTTGTACTGTGGTCGATGCAGGCGCTGTGCTAGCCGGAGTTGGTAACATTGCATAGCAAGTGGCCAGATTCGTACACGATATACTTTTTGTTTGGCTTTCATACAGTGGAGATAATTGACAAACGTCATCTTTTTCAAATAGTAAATCATTTAATGATTTTGATTTGCAGTCGTTAGGTGGCGCCACCACCACCACCACATCATTAGACAATACAAACGGTATCGATATGTATTCTTTGTTTTTATCTAAATTTAAAATTGAATCATCCGAATTCGGTTCAGATTTGACCGGTGTAATTGGTAGTCCTATTGTGTTCATTGCATCCATTGGACTCTCTTTAAAGGACAGTCCAAGTGCTGACGATTCAAAGTCCAGACCACTTCGTTTGTTCAGGGAAGCACTCAGTTCGTCTTCGATTTTTTGCGCCTCACTTTGTCGAAAATCTTCATTAACATAGTGGGGCACTTCTTCGGCTTTCTTTTCAAACATATTTAAACTTTCCGTATTTTCATCCGTTGACATTGTCGGTTCGTCATTTTCATTTAAATGTTTTTTATTGTACTTGTCGTCGGCTCGCATTGTAACAATTTCATGCTGTGGCTGAGCCGTTTCCGGTACGTTTGTGTAAATGTTGGCTACGATTGGCTGTGTTGGCGGTGGCGTATTGAGGACCTTTGTTCGTTTGGCCGCATTTAAAGCACGCAGTCCCTCGGCTCCCAACACGAAACGTTCGGCATCAACAATTAAATCACTTTCGTTACAACTATCCGACAATATGTTGGGATTCATGTTCTGTTGACGCCCATTACAATCTTTACGAAATGAATGGTTTTCCAGCAGATTTCGCTTGTCCAAATGGATATTTGTGTTATTCACTTTACTGGCACTGGAAAATATTGAAAACCCTGGAGCACCATTTTGACGCCGCGGAAACGACACAATCGACGACACTTCGCTCATACAATCCATTTGATCGCGAAAACGTTCTATTTCAAAGTTGTTTCGTTTTTGAAGACGTTTCTGTTTTTTGAAAAATTTCCTTGCCACATTTATTTGATTGGGATTGTAAAAGACCTCTGCACTCTCCGAGCCCGATTGAACGGCAGCCGAATTATGCAGAAATTGTTGTCTATGCAAATGCACCAGATTAACGTTGCCGTTCATCTTGTTGCCGGCATTTGTGGGGCTACTTGTACGTGACAATGTGTGTAAATTAAGATCAACCGCACCCTTCAGGTGATTGCTGCCCGGATGATGATTCTTCGAACTTTGACTGTTCGAACGAGAAATCGAATGAAGTGTTGCGGTGGCTTGATGATAAATTACCGGTGGACAATTGTTGTGATCTTTTGAATCGGAAACGCTACGTGAACGGCAACACTGTTTCTTCGAAAAGTTGCGGCAACTCAGCATGCTCCACTGTATCCGTACGTCACTGCGGGCAATTCCATAGAAAAATATCAAGAAACAACCCAAACAACAAGCAGCTATTGCATATATGATGCTAAACACTTCCTCCTCATAGAGAATTCGATCAGAAAACGGTTGTGACACGCTAACAGCCGCTGCAAACCACACTACAACGTACAGCATCAGCACAATTACATGGGCCCGAAGTTGTGCTCCATTCGAATGTTCTAAATCATCTTGGGTGCTTGTGGTTGGCGTACTTATGCTAATGGAGCGATATCGTTCGCCAGCATGGTTGGACATTTGACTGGTCGGCTCCAACAAATCTAAATCAACATTTTCAGTTGCTTGAGTCCCCTCGGACATGTGTCCAATATCTTCAGGTGTTTGGATGTTACATCGAATGCAAACGAATAGTATGGACAGAAAAGCAATCAAAATAACAGCCGGCACAAAGACAGCACTCAAAGCCGGACCAGATCGCAGAAAACAATACGAATACGAAGCATATTCTCTTATATTCACCGAGCCACTTATGCCGCAAATAATTAACGCGATGCCCCAGCCCACCAAATACAGACCTAATATCGGTTTACGACCCAAACTTGGATCTTTGGGCAAATCGTCCGTGGGCAAGGCAATGTTTCGTTCATGTCTAGACAATCGTTTGTACATATTGCTGACGCCCACACAAATCCACAAGATGACACACAAACTAAAGTAATGAATGGTCAATCCGATCGTCTGACAAACTTTATAGTTTTCCGTTTGATAAACTCCAATTGTAAAGAGAAACGTTAGCAGCGATATGGCCAACCATGTATTGATGAGACTATGTTTGGCACGTCGAGCCATCTGAATGGAATGACCGTACACTATGTAGGTAACAATGTTTATCCAACAACAACAAAACAAAATTATTCCACCCACATAAAGGGCCGGTGGAGATAGCCTAAATCTTGCACCAGCCAATTCATCGTCGGCAAAATCATTTAGATATTTAACGTTTTGCAGCAGACCATAGTAGCCGAGTCGATTGCAAGCAAACACTAACAGGCCTTGTTGCAGTTGCGAGAAATGACAACCCTGCAACGACCATCCGCCCATGCCACCGTTCATATCTGGATCCCACCAAACCGGACGCGGTGAACTGATGTCATGATGAAAAGGAGCCGCTCGAAGCATAATAAATATTGGATCCGATAAATTGCCGGATGTTTTGCCATACAGTTTGGCACCAATCACGCAAGACGTTACCCTAAATGTGGTTTGCGTTTTATTCTGGGGAAATAATTTCGAATCTTGAAAAACGGATATCAAAAGTCGTTGCTGTGCGGGAGCGGTGGCTGATGGAAAGAGTGTAGCCGGAATTTGTATGCCAGCATCGATGTGACGTTCATGTATGCCAATGCCTTCGCCATAGCTGGCAGTGGTACATTGAAATGTACGTCTTGCAAGCGTAGTGTCAATTTTCGCCTCAACATCGACCACTTCTTCTTCTTCGGCTCCCACAACCATATTCTCCACACTAATCGGTCCATCCGATTTAAACCAAGTACATGTTATGCCCGAAAAACTTTCCGTTTTAATTTTAAACGATTCCAATGCTAAATTCGGCTTCTGAGCTTGGCTGGAAGTCGTTACAGCAGCCGCCTGCTCGGCAGCGTTTATAAATTTCGAACAGGACGAATCGATAATTTGGGCCGCCTGTAAAAGGCCGTTGCTAGCATAGTCCATAACCTGCGATACAATGTCCAACAGCATAGTGCCCAATTCTTTTTCTTGTCCGACAAAGTCCAAATAGTTCGTTATCGTTTTGGCAATGTACACATAATCCATTGCATCCACAAATTTATTGCCAACATTTTGATGATCCGTATAGTTTCGAAGACGTTTTCCACTTTCCAGGACACTGCCTCGAGCAATCGACAGATTAACTTTCGAAAATTGTTCCAATATTCGAGTTGTTTCGCGTATATACGGACACTTTGTTGTGTCCATATTGATCCATTCACCGGACTCACTGCATTCATTTGTAGCAAAAGCGTTGGCCGGACCATCACCAACGCATGGCAATCGAACGATTTTTCCGCGTATCGTACGAGGCCATGAATATTTACCCTTATTATTGCCTACAACATAGGCAACACAATACTTTGTCTTGTCCGATATTATCATAAGGGCAATGTTACGCGACAGATTTGCTTGATGTGAGCTGAGGCGACAGTCCCAGGTGCCCGTATGATTTCGCGTAACATACGGAATTTTCAGAATTGAATCCAATAGGCCACTGTCGGACAGATGGCGAGCATCGATTATCTCAATGGATGGGAACATTTTTTTCGGATCATAATAGACGATGTCTTCGGTCGAATTTGGTTCAAGTATTTTCTCTGACCAACCCCAAAAGACATGAGCACGAGCCGGCAAGTCCTCTGAGTCGCGGGGTACACCGACCGCCACGCTTGGTGCCCGGCATCGCAGCGTCAATGTGTCACCCTCAAAGACGAGCTGAAAAAATTGTTTTAAGAAGGTCATTATTTTGTCTAAAATATTTCATATTAGTTGGTTTGAGTAATAAAATGGTTTGCAGTGATTTTATCCAATCAAATCTGTAATGACAACGGATGGCGCCTTGACAGAACGGTGATTGAGGATTATTTGCGGTTGTTAACTTGTTTCAAAAACCAAGCAGCTTCGCAAGTTTGGCATACAATCTGCACTGCGAACGGAAACGATTGCTAAAGGACAACCAAAGCGGCTGATCCAACCGAGGGGGAAACCACTAGCAAAAATTGTGTCTTATGATTTTTGATTTCCGAAATGATTTCTGATTTCCAAAAATGATTTCTGATTTTCGACATGATTTAAGTGATTTCTGAAATTAATTTCTGATTTCCGAAACGATTTCCGTAAGTTCCGAAAATGATTTCTGATTTTCGAATGATTTCTAAAAATGATTTCATATTTCCGAAAATTATTTCTGATTTTCGAAATGATTTCCGTGATTTCTGATTTTTCAAATGATTTCCGTGATTTCTAAAAATTATTTCGTATTTCCGAAAATTATATATGATTTTGGAAACGATTTCCATGATTTCTGATTTCCAAAATTATTTCTATGATTTTACGAAAATGATTTCCCCATCGGATCCAACTGTAATAGAGTGCAAAGGCAACCGTTTTCGCACGAATGTCGGGAATCGGATATGTTAAAATTTAATGGGACGTATGGGCTTAATACGCCTGTAGAAGTGTCTGAATTTATTTCTTTGGAAGAACCAAAAATTGGTTGTTTTTGAAATTTAAAATTTTTACAAGATCAGGAAAACGGAATTGTAATTAACGTTGGTAAATGTAGTTTTTCTCGGCCATACAAACAATGCTGAAGGTATCAAACCAACAGCTGAAACGGACCATTGTTAATTACAAAACTCCTGAAACCGTAAGCGATATGATACGATTCTTGGTATCATGGCCAAGAATCGTCTCATATCGCTTAACAACTTCTACAGACGATTCTTACATCATGCTGCCGAGAAAAATCAACATTTTCTCAACGTTTTCCTTAATTTAAGTATCTCGGCTAAAAACTTGAACAAAAGGTCCTATCTCAAAATAAGTGGAGAGCGGTCTAACTAGTCTATAGTGCAAAAGAGATAGATAGATGAAAAACTGGAACTATAAAAGGCCTTTGGTTTGTATGGTGATGACGTTGTTCTCATGGCGACAAAATGTCGAATTATATCATACATATTCGTGCAATTATTATTATTCAATGCTCGTTATATTTTTAAATTAGAAAAAAAATCTTACCTGATCTTGATGGGGCTTTAGTTCTAATAAAGGCTGCAACGGTGAATCACAGTGTAGATCAGTGCCGATTTTTAATTTTTTCAATAATGTGCCCTTAAACGGTGGTGGTGTTTCACATTTTGGCACCGGTGTCAGTTTAACCGAACTATTCATAGACCACGGTATCAACCACAGCAAGTCACAATCACAGGCCAATGGATTATTTGATATATCGCTAAAAGAGGATTTATTATTAGTTTTATAAATCCCTTAAACTGTGTATATTTTTCGAGAGGGAATTCTAGGGACACAGGAGTATTTGGAAATTGAAGTTTTTAGGACACAATTTTCAGAGGTGATTACCCCTCGGTAATTTAAGTACTTACATCTGCTTCAACATTAACATTTTATCAAATGTTCCTTGTAAAATGTGAACAATTAAATTCATTGATAATTTTAATTTCTCCAAATTGACCATCTCACCGAATGTGGACGCATCGATTTGTTTCATTGAATTATCGGTAAGGTCTAATTTACGTAAATTTGTAAAATTGGTCAAATCATTCGATTCAATTAGGGCAATTTTATTTTGGCTCAAATCCCTGAAAAAGACGTAAATTATTTATAAATCCGTCAGCAACAATTACAATAAACACTTACAATTGCACAACATCACTGCGAATATCGCCGAAATCAATTTCCTTTATGTTTGTTATCTTAGTTTGTGGCGTTCCGCCACATTTTAGCTTCATGCCACTGGTGTTCTTGCTCGTACTGCAAGTACATTTTTGGGGGCATATTGATATTGCTGATCCACCCAATAGTATGGCCAATATAATGAAAAATCCAAAGGTTTCACTCATTTTCATTGTAACTTTTATAATATTTATCTCTTCTATAAAATTTTTTTAAATTATTTTCTATCTAACTAAATTCATCTGGAATAAATTAGAAAAAGTAATTAATCCCAAAGTAATTATGAATTGTATATTATGTTTGCTGACATTTTGTTCCGCGCGGGGAACGCAACAACAAAAATACGTAGAAGTCTTTGCAATATTGCGGAGTCTTTAGCTTATAATCTTGAAACGCACTTACCATTTTCCCGTATAAATTAAACATTCGACAAATAATCGAATAACAGACGCGAATTCTTTATTTATTATTAAAAGAATTTTTTCACATTTTGCCGATTTTATTAAAATACTTTTGCAGAAAAAACAGAAAAATTCTCGCTACAGAAAAATTTCCGAAAAAAAAACAATAAAAATGGATGGCACAGTCAGTGTTGCCGCGAGCGACACAACGCGATTTGTGAATTTGTGATATGATATCGCCGCACGTTCTTTAATTGTGGGACCCAGTAATGGGTGGAGTATTGTGCAAATTTTAACAAAATCGAGATGACAAATTTTTGGAAAACAAGAACGTAATAAATTTTCTTACTAAATGCTTTCTGATTGGTTAATTTGTTTTTATTCCTATAAATTATTCCGCTCTCTATATTAGCTGCGAAAGCGTAATTGTTAGTGGAACAAATTAAAAAAAAAGTGTATTTTGCGTAGAAAATAAAAAATAAATGTGTCAAAGTGTGGAATATAAAATCGTTTTAGAATTTCATTTACGGGTATGCAGTGTAATTTTTGATGTAATTTATTTTTCTCATATAAATACGGCTGACGGCCTAAAAACACGATAAAAAGTTAAATTTTTGTGTCGATTTTCTATCTATATATCTATATGACCTTAACAGAAAAAAATCATTTTTCATATTATTGAGTTTTAAAAGTAAAATTTTTAACAATTTTTAAATAAAAAAAATCCGTTCTTATACGCGGTTACTGGGATATGTTATTGTAACAAAAATATAATTTTCTGGCTAACTATTTATTTATAATAACACGTCTATCGGTAAACTAACAAAGCTTAATATTATATCACGATCATTTCTATAATACCTATCCTCACGGAGAAACCCTAAAAGGTGATGGCTAATTATAAATTTGGAAATTAATTTTATTTACATTATCTAAAATTTCATAAAGAATTTTGAAGGTTTTTAAAAACTGCTATCCACACTGAACAAACCCCAAAGTCGTGCGTTGCGCGGTATCATAATATGATGTCATAAAACATATATGCGCGTGGTGCATCTGTTATTGTTTACTTTTTCCAAATTGTACATAAAATATTTAACGCAGTTTTATTTTATTAAAAAATGTCTTTTCTAACCAAAGTATATTCTAAATTAGCAATAAAATCAAATAGTTTAGCAATTTTTAGACATACTATTGCAAATTATTCGTCAATTGCGTCGAATTTCGGAGGCAATACACGTGAGCTACAGGTGGGTATTTCGTGTTTTTGCTTAGAATATTTTCGGGATTTCCTGGATTTGTTTGTATATTTTTAGATTGATTATTTAACCGATGCCCAAAAAGGAATTGCAGTCGTTGGTATTCAAAGGGCGGCTGCTATGAATGCTTTTAGGTAAGAAGATCAGATAAATTAGAGATTCTTTTATACATAATAATATGTTAAACTTATCTTCTTTGTAGTCGTTCATTAGTAGCAAGCCTCAATGAAGCCGTTGAACATCTAAATCATGACAAAGATGTTCGTGTTGTAATCATTCGCAGTTTGGTGCCAGGAGTTTTTTGTGCTGGTGCTGATTTAAAGGAAAGAGCCACTTTGAGTCAGTCGGAAGTAAGCCGATTTGTAACATCCCTGAGACGTTTACTGACCAGCATCGAACAATTGCCGATGCCTGTTATTGGTGCCATAGACGGCGTTGCGTTGGGCGGAGGATTAGAAATGGCTCTGGCCTGTGACATTCGAACAGCAGCGGAAAATGTTAAAATGGGTTTGGTTGAAACACGACTGGCCATCATACCGGGCGCTGGAGGCACCCAAAGATTACCGCGCGTCCTTAGTCCAGCCTTGGCCAAAGAACTGATATTTACAGCCCGTGTATTTAGCGGTGCTGAAGCCTTTCAGATGGGATTATGCAATCATGCTGTTGCTCAAAATGAATCAAAAGATGCTGCCTACCAAAAAGCGTTAGAATTAGCCAATGAAATTTTACCAAATGGTCCGGTTGGTGTGCGAATGGCCAAAAAGGCAATTGATAAGGGCATACAAGTGGACATTGCGTCGGGCTATGCAATTGAGGAGGCTTGTTATGCCCAAGTTATACCGACCAAAGATCGCTTGGAAGGGTTGAAAGCTTTTGCTGAAAAACGTAAACCCGTCTATAAGGGAGAATAAAAATGAAAGAATTCAGGGTTGAGTACGAATATATTATTGGAGGCATCCTAGATGAGTCCAAATGTGATCATTAAGTGCATTTATTAAATAAATTTAAATATTGTTATATAAACATTTGTATGGTTTTTTCATAATTCTGAGATTTTGACGAAAACCGTTGAGATTCTGATAACATTTCTAAGAATATTTGATACCTACATATAACGTAAAACCCGCTCCACTGATCACCAAAAAAAAAGCTAGTGCGAGTTGCTGACAACACTCCACCTTTGATAGTCAAAAATATAGTCGTCAATGAAAACCATGGTATCAGATATGAAGGGTGAAATGGTCCCTATGCTCCCTCGCTTTGGAGTAAAGGACAAGATGATGATGATGAGAAGTCTCTTGAAAGTATTTCAAGTGCCTTTTTAAAGTCGGTCTTGAGAGTATATTGGAAATTTAGGGTAACTCTTGGAAATATTCTGGAACTCTTTTGAAAACATTTTGGAAGTTTTATGGAAGATCTTTTGAAAGCCTTATGGAATTCTTTTGAAAGTCAGTTTTAGAAACATATTGGAAATCTAGGATGACTCTTGGAAGTCCTTTGGAACTGTTTTGAAAGTCTTTTCGAAAATTTTTGCAAGTCTTGGAAGTTTTATGGAAGATCTTTGCAACACTTATGGAAGTCTTGTAAGTCTTTTGAATGGCTTATGAAAGTCTTAGAAGTTTTATGAAATTTCTTTTTGAAGTTTTAAGTAAGTCTTATGAGTGTCTTTTGAAAGTCAGTCTGGGAAGTATTTTGGAAGTCTGGGCGAACGCTTTTGGAACTTTTTTTTTGTAGTGTTTTGGTAAAATATTGAATGTTTTATAGAAGTTCTAAGTCTTGGCAAAGTTTATTTGGAATTCTTCTAGAAATCTTATGGAAGTATTGGAATGTTTTAGGTGTCTTTTGGACGTTTTATGCAAGTCTTATGAAAGCCTTTTGTAAGTCTTTTGAGAGCTTTATATGGAATTCTTTGAAAGTCAGTCTTGGAAGTATATTGGAAATGTTGGGTAACTCTTGGAAGTCTTCTAACACTATTTTGGAAACATTTAGGAAGTCTTAGAAGTTTTTTGTAAGTCTTTTTAAAGCTTTTTAGAAGTCTTGGAAGCCTTATAGAAGTCTTTTGAAAGTCAGTCTGGGAAGTATTTTCGTAGTCTGGGTGAACGCTTTTGGAACTTTTTTTGGTAGTGTTTTGGTAAAATATTGAAAGTTTTATGGAATTTCTAAGTCTTGGCAAGTTTTTTGGACGTTTTATGCAAATCTTTTGTAAGTCTTTTGAAAGCTTTTTTACGTATCTTGCGTAACTCTTGGAAGTCTTTTAAAACTATTTTGGTAGTCTTGGAAAAATTTTGGAAGTCTTAGAAGTTTTTTGTAAGTCTTTTGAAAGTCTTATAGATGTCTTGGAAGTTTTATGCAAGTCTTATGAAAGTCTTTTAAAGCCTATGGAAGTCTTGGAAGTTTTATGAAAGGCGAAAGCCTTTTGGAAGTTTTATGAAAGTCTTATGTAAGTCTTTTGAAAGCCTATAGAAGTCTTGGAAGTTTTATGAGTCTTTTGGAAGTTTTATGAAAGTCTTTTGAAAGTCAGTCTTGAAAGTATTTGGTGGAACTGTTTTATGGAAGTCTTGGCAAAGTTTTTTAGAAGTCTTATTGAAACCTTTTTTATGTACTCTTTGGGAAATTATGGAGAGGTCATTTTTAAGTCTTTTGAAAATGTAGGTCTTTGGTAATCAATTTATCAGGTTGTTACCCCGTTCTGGAATTTTAAGAACAGTTTTATAGTGTGCAAATAATTATCACACAATTCATCCAAAGTGTCATGACCTAATGTCGTGCGATCATAAACATATTATAGTACAATTAAACGTGTGTTGTTATGCAATATTTACAAGTCTGTTTTTTTTACTTAAAAAAATGCTTTATAAACTTATGTTTAAACAAAAAATTGTTAAAAAAAACATAAACAGTAAAATAATCCCAAAAAAAACCAGATACAATTTTATATTTTATAAATTAAATAATTCCGTTAGAATTCGTTGTGTATCCTTGGGTGTTTCGACTTTATGACCTATTGTCCGTGGATCGGTAAAAATTTCGTAATCATTGCCGCCCGGTTCGGTTTTGTCACCAAAGAAGTGAATCTCTTTGAAGTTTGTTCCTTTTGTGGCATGTCGCAATGAATACGTTTTGTCCCATCCGTGTGGAAAGACATCGAAACTAATTTGACCACCAATGCTATAGGTTAGGTCCACATCGTGAAATTCCCGTTTCAGTGCTTCGATCATCCTCACTCGAACCAAGTGTTCGTTATCATATTGAGCGAAAAAATTCCTCTCGTCTCGGCTACATTGTCGTCCAATCGGGCATACGTTTAGCATACCATTACGAAACTCAATAAATGTTCCTCGTTTAAATGGCAATTCCAATTCGGATAAATATCTTAGGACAAAGTTTATGAAACGCTGTAACGTCTTCTCGCCCAGATGTCCATGAATCGATTGTTTGCCCACTTCAACGCCCTTCTCTATCTGAACCAGACCATTTTCTGGGAAAATATAATCGAATTGCTGTAGAATACCGTCACCGTTTAATTGTTCGAACATCTTCTCTAAATCTGAACCGCCAACAATGCCAATTGTGGCCAGTGGTTTCACTTTGTTGTACAGAAACTCTTCAAAATCCTTCTCAACATTTGATCGTGGCATTGTCAATGTTCCGTCCACATCAAATAACAATAAAATTTCACTTCTTTTTAGAGCCATTGGAATGTTTTTGTTTGTCTGTTCAATTTACTTTCACTTCTTCAATACTTTTGGTCTACAATATAATTTGGTTTAATTAACTTTTTATTACTCTTATTGTACTGAATTGCAAATGTCAAGATTTTTTATTTACCTTTCTTCTTTGTTTGATCGATCTTTGGTGTTTTGTGCTCTAGTTTTAATTTGGATTTCACAAGTTGAGCATTGTGTTACGTGTGTATATCTTTAGTAGTAGAATAGTTCCGAGATGTCTCCAAATTAATAGTATTTACCTCTGGACTATTAAAAAACTATATTGTTTCCTCAATAAAATTAAATCTGAGACTGTCTACCATCGAGATAGCTGGCGAAATAATTATATAGTCTCGCCAATAAAATGATTTTCAACAATATTCCTCCACAGACCTTTGTCTGGCAACTAATATTTGTTTTGATAATATTGAACAACAGCTGTTTTTCGCTGTTATCACAAGTGCCACGACGTTCATTTGGAAAATTTGTTGATAAAAATGAAAAAATCGTAAAATCGTCATCATCATCATCATCATCATCAGTAGCAACAGCGTCATCAATGCGGCCGGCTTTAAATGATGGAATTGACAAAAATGTGTTGATTTTGTTGGGTGAGTGTGTGGTGAAATCAATGCATTTAGTAAAGACACAAACCAAACGGAAGAACAGTTTATTTTTCTCGCGCTTTTTTATTGATTTCATTCAAAAATCCGTTGAAGTTGAAGCGATTTTCTTTTTTTAAATATTTTTTGAATAAATTTTCACTTATTGATGATCTGGTTTTTAGGATTTATTGTGTTGTTCATATCCTTAAAGAATTTTTCTTTTATCCATTGCATATACTCTTTAGCAAATCTTTTATTGTCCACTTTTCGTTTTTACTATACATACAAAAAATCTACATATATATGGATTTGTGCAAGCCCTAATTTTGGTCAAAATGGTCAAAATTGTCAATTTTTTCTTGCGCTAAATGATGTCGCTTGATTGAGAAAAATAAAAAAATAGTGTCTGTCTGTTCGTAAATTTTCTAGAAACAAAAATATATGGAATAAACTATTATAACTGGATTTTGACAAATTTTAGTAAATAATGAGTATTTAGTGGCCATTTTGAACAAGAAAGTGTATGGGAAGGGAACCCCTCCAAGCATACACTTTATTTTTGTTTAAAAATATCAGCGTATTAAGAAAATATTACATTAATGGTCGGATTTGGCCAAATTTTTATACAGGTTGAGTTTTAGTACCATAAATTTTGTTAATAGCTGCAAAATGCAGAGAACTATATAGGATCTATCTCGTTATAACTTATGTTTTTGACGAAATTTTTAGAATTAGTTAATTATATCAAAATTGATTAGACCCGTATTTTTAATGCCATTAGGACGGTCCACTTCATATAACTAGGATAGGAGCTGATATTTTGCATATTATGTATACTAAGTATATATTTAGCAACAATGTCTTAACCCCTTCAAATTATGATGAAATTGGTTCGTTATCGAAATTCTTTAGACCCGTATTTTTTTGTATGTTAATAGCTGTGTGGTCCAGGACATGATTAATTGGGGTGATCCTAATATTTTGCATAGTGTACTAGGTATATTTACCCCCATTGGATAAATATATCTCAACCATTTCCGATTTTGATGTAATTTTTAGAATTTATTCGTTATCGAAATTCATTAGACTTATATTTTTTGTATGCCATTATAGGGTGGTCCACTTCAGAATCAGGGGCAAATCCAATATGTTGCATATTGTACTAGGTATATTTACCATATATCAGTGTGTGTGTGTGTGTCAAACCCTTGCGATTTTGATGAAATTCATTAGACTTGTATTTTTTACGCCGTTAGAATGGGCCACTTGAGAATTTAGGGTGATCCTAAAATATTTCAAATTTAACTTTTGAAATAATCAGTGGACGGATTTTGAAAATTTTTGGTGAGGGAATGTTTTTAGTAGTCCCATACTCTGAAATTGCTTATGGTGTCTCTATCTAAATGTAGAGACGGTGGACCCATAAAATTGCTCAAAAAAGGGCTATCATTCCTAGGCTATTTAATTATTCAGAAAAATCGTTGCAATTAAAACACAAAAATCTTTTCAAACAGCCGACGATGGTGGTTTTGAGATGGGCGCTTATCGCAATCGAATTTGCCAAACACCGAACTTAGACGCGTTGGCCAAATCTAGCCTAATATTTAACAATGCCTTTACTTCGGTAAGCAGTTGCTCGCCAAGTCGAGCATCACTCTTAACCGGCCAACCAAGTCATCAAACAGGCATGTATGGTTTGCATCAGGGTGAACATCATTTCAATGCGTTCGATAATGTTCAGAGTTTGCCGAATATGCTGCGACAACACAACATACGAACTGGACTAATTGGTAAGAAACACGTTGGTCCGGCCGACGTGTTTAAGTTTGACTATGAAAAGACCGAAGAACAATATCCGATCAATCAAATTGGGCGCAACATAACGAACATTAAATTGTTGGTTCGTGAATTTTTGGCACAAAATGCGACAGAGTAATATATTTTTCCCGCCGAAAAATCTAACTAAAATGATAATTAATATTTTTTCTAGACCATTCTTCTTGATGGTTGCCTTTCACGATCCGCACAGATGTGGTCATGTGACACCACAGTACGGTAGTTTTTGTGAACGATGGGGTTCGGGTGAGGAAGGTATGGGCCTGATATCAGATTGGCATCCGATATACTATCAATGGGATGAGATCGATCTTCCCTATTATGTGCCGGACACAGAACCGGCTCGTCATGATGTGGCTGCCCAGTATACAACGATATCCAGATTGGATCAAGGTGAGAATAGTCTATATATGTTTCATGTTCATTCAAAAAAAAAAATTACTTTTTATCGACCGTTGATTTGAAATATGTAAATATTTAAAACAGACTAATATCGGTCTAATTCAAAGTAAATCCATTCTTAAATAAACTAGTGGGCCGGCTGGGACAAAGCACTTAAGATTACTCCATGGATTATTTGTTGTTAGAAAAAACATAGTTTTTTCTAAAGTCAACAAATTTGTTCAAGGCTGGGCGAAGAAGGTACGCTTTGCCCTAGCGGATCCACGAATTTATTTGAGAATGCCTTTACTTTAAATTAGACCAATTAGCCTGTTTTAAAATATTTACATAATTCAAAAAAATGTTACTATTTCAGGTGTGGGTTTGGTACTGAAAGAACTAGAATTGGCCGGTCAAAAAGACAGCACTCTTGTAATTTATACATCCGATAATGGACCACCACTACCATCTGGCCGAACAAATTTATACGATCCAGGCGTAAGAGAACCCATGTTTATTTCGTCTCCATTGCATAAAGAGCGAAGAAATCAAGTAACCTATTCAATGTCTAGTCTTTTAGACATTGTTCCAACAATTTATGATTGGTTCAACATAAGCATAAAAATTGATTTAGTAACTAACAGTGTTGAGAAAAATACAGATTTAACAGGCAAAAGTTTATTGCCCCTTCTGGTGCAAGAACCACCAGAAAATCCAGACGATGCCATATTTGCAAGTCAAAATTACCACGAAATTACAATGAACTATCCGATGCGGGCAATTCGAACGAAACGATACAAACTTATTCACAATCTAAATTACAAATCTCCATTTCCAATTGATCAAGATTTTTATGTCTCGCCAACATTCCAGGTATTCAAAGTAGAATTATTGTGAATTTCTCAAATTAAATCGATTTTATTCTAGGATATCTTAAATCGTACAATAAACCACGAAGCGTTACCCTGGTACAAAACGCTGGCCTCGTATTACAATCGTGACGAATGGGAATTGTATGATCTGAAAATGGATCCATATGAATTGAAAAATATCGCAGAAAAACCAGCGATGAAAGAAATGCGTTTGGCATTGGAAAAACGATTATTTAAATGGCAAGAACAGACTGGCGATCCATGGCGTTGCTCACCGCATGCAGTGCTACAAGATAAGGGCGAATTTAAAAATGATCCACAATGTTTGACATTGGGAATTTGAGAGTTTTGGAGGAGTACATTTGACTAGATCCTTCTTTATTGATAGGCTTTGTTTTAATTTACTAAGCCTTTGTATAAATACAAAGATTCCATTGCCATTTTCTAGCCAATTTTGACACTCTTCTCTCCGAATTTGTCTCAGAAAAACCAATTATGAGACAAAATCGGATCAAAATTCAAAGTTCAAAAAGCCCACAGCATAACTGGGATGCTGCTTTTACAATCTTTTAAACTGACACAAACCAAAATAATCTCTGGTTAGTTATAGTGGCTAACAACGTACCCCTCCAAAATTTGGCCAAATCCGCCCACAAATAAAAAACTTTCTGCATATTTTTCTGCCATTTTTATAAAAAAAAACGTATGGGAACCCCTTAAACTTTGACCTAGAAACTAGAAATTCAATACCAAGGAGCTCTTAAAACATATCCTCAACAAAATTAGACCAAATTCGTCTACATATTAAAAACTGTCTTATGTATATGCTCATACTTTTTCGGTCATTTTTAGAAGAAGAAAAATATGGAAACACTTCTTTACCTTTGACGTAGACATAAATCCAATCCTAGAGTATGGGACCACTAAAAACTCTACCCCACCAAAATTCGTCAAAAAAACTTTCTCTATATGTAATATTTTTCGGCAGTTTTTACTAAAAAATCGTATGGGAGGGCCCCTCTCCTTTGACCTAGACACTTCAAATGTAATCTCAGAGTATGGGACGACTAATAACTCATCCTCACCAACAATTTTCCATATCCGTCGACTGGTGTAAAACTTTCTTGTGTGTTGTTTGCTGACGACCGACAGACCTGATTCAGAAAAATTAGAAAATAAATAGTGTCAGTTATTTATTTTCTAATTTTTCTGAATCAGGTCATCATAAAACGGCAAAAAAATGGATCCCGGTAATTTGACCATTTATACCTAAATTAAGGCTTGCAATATTTACATACAAAATCCATATATTATACGGATTTTTTTGTATGTATAGTAAAAGCAACAATCAATAAAACAAAAAAAGACAGTCAAATGTATAGAATAATTAAGTTTTTTTACATTTTTATACAAAAAAAATATATTTAAAATTTACTCAAAATTTACCCTAACTGGTACTATAATTTAAATTCTTCATAAAGGTTTCGGATAATTTCATCCGAATTAGGCTCGTTTATCGCCCGCAAACAATTCGCCAGTTTTTGCATCGCCTTTCGGCAAACATTAATCGTTTCACCAAACATATTAGTTTCGGTACGATCTAGGCGATCCAATTGTATTGCAATCAATTTACGCCAACATTGCCAAGCTTCCGCAAGATCCGCGGCCACAAATCGATCATTTAACCAATCCAGAAATCGCTCTTCAGCCAATGCAGTTATTACGATAGCTGCTGCAAAATTTAGAATATTATTTCGAATTTTTCGAAATTTTAAATATTTAACCTCCTTTACTCTGTCCATCATCGCCTTTAGTTTGGGTCAATTCACCGACATGTGTTAAGACGATGGTTCGGATGTCGAATGTGTCATCGCGAAGAAGATTTAGTATGGTAGCCGCATAAGAGACGAGGGCGCGTTGAGATAGGGCAATGGTGGATTTTTGTTGATGCCATAATTTTGAGATGTTGCAAATGCATATGGATGTTGTTAATCTGTGTGGAAAATATTTGCATTAAATTGTCGGTTTAATGACTGAAACATTTTCAAGGAATTGAAAATAATTATTTGAATTGGAATTCTATACAGCTTTTCGCTCAGTGCACAAAACTTTTTTATTTATGTAAATTTCTGAAATATTTAAAATGTTTAAATAAATATGCATATGATCGAGCAGCTTTGCTAAAAATCAATTGATCAATTTATCATTTTTTTTAATCGATCATATTTTGATTGATCACACAAATCAGAGGCCCGATTATGAAACTCGATATTATCGGTACCGAGACGAGATTAAAATTCCGATACGCTCGAATGTAGCTATTAAGACATCTAGATGATAATGTAAGTTTAAATTGAGTATAACAATGAAAATGTATATAAATTATACCACTCGATCCGATCGAGA
>JANSTW010054457.1:0-12087 GCA_027564275.1 Diadocidia ferruginosa
TAAAATAAATGCGTATAGTTTTATAATTTGGAGGCGCCTTTGAGTCGGGGCCCTAGGCATATAAAGTGGCTTATAGGAAAATACACCGCTGGTCGTTAGTAATAACATTTTGTATAGATAACAGAAAAAATTTGAACATCGCTGTTTAACCCATATTTTTGAGATTCACAATATATATAGTTTAATATAAATTATAATTTAATAATTATTACTCTGCAGTTATGACAGTAAAATGTATAACAACATTAATATAGTAAATAATCGACGATATTGAGAAAAAAAACTTAATTTAAATTAGCCGCGCAGCGAAACTTTTTTGGAAAAATATTAAATTGCACAGCCTTTCACATAATATTTTCGTTCTTAAAATATAATATTATGTTCTTGCTGAAGATTTCTTGGGGGTGACCACAGCCCCTCCCCAAATGACGTCCCTGTTTAAAGCAAAAATTATTATACTTATTATAGTGTAATGATTTTTATTTAAAGGGATCTGTACTGCGATTTCAATTATATAAATGAAAAAATGCAAACGAGATAACGTGAAAAGATGACTTTTTTTCCACGTTTTCCCTTTTTCGTATTTCAATTACCATATCTATATCATTCTACTGTGAAAATCTCAACATCGTCGACTGACTTCCAAATCAAGCGAGTGTCTTATAAGCTGCTATCTTAGCTCTAAACCTGACCTCGTCTTCGATCTTCTTTATACTTATTAAGCAATCAAGCATTGCTATGAAGAACTTGGCAACATTGGGAGTCAGTATGACATCATTCTTATTTCGGTTTCATGATATAGAAATATTGCAGGTAACGAGCGTGCTATCGTTCTAACTAGACTAGACTACTCTGAATGCTGACCCAGCATTAGAAGTACATCTACCCTTACTGACATTCAGTGGCGGATACAGAGTTTTCGGGCCTAGCGCGAAGAGAAAAACGGGGCCCCCAAAAATTAAAACAAAATAATATTCTTTCGCTAACATATTACAATTACAATACAAATTTCAGAAATAATATAAAAGTTTTTAAATCGGATGCACTCACTTTTTAAATTAACAACAAATTGTAGTAATTTCATCAATTTTGTAATTTTTTTAATCAATAATTTCAATTTAAAATTTATTCATTTTAATTTCTTAATTTTTACATCTTTTTTGTAATTCACTGGTGAGCAGTGGTTTGATCACTAGCTTTGTAAATGGTAGGTTCTGACTTCTGAGTTCAAATGCAATCAGCGACACAGTTTTTCCCAAAAAATATATTATGTATGTCTCTCCGCTTTGGAATAAGACGACAATGATGTTGATGATAAAAAAAAATCGAAAATGATATGTAAATTGAGCTTTTAAAATCCAATTTGCCTATAGGGCAGTAGCACAACCAACTATATAACCTCAAATAATATATGAAAAAAATTTGTATGTGCATTGTTTACATTTACACATGTTTTAACAATTGGGAATTTATTAAATTGTATTTAGTTAATGATATTTGCCATTCTGTACAACACACTTCGTATTGTAAAATGAAAAAAATACACTAACTGTTATTTTGTGAGGTTAGAAATTTGAAATCGTCAGCTGCTACTGCCGTATTATATTATTTTGCCATCAAATTTAATCGATTTAAATTAAGATGATAATACATCTGCAGTATATAAATAAAGTGCTCCGCTAAGGAACGAACACACTGACAGACATTTTTGTTCTTGGGTACAAACACGATAGCTAAATTGGATTTATAATCAATCGACTTTAAGTCAATTAAAAAAAACAAAACCGTTAAAGATTTATTTTTTATTTTTATTTTTTAAATAATTAAGTCCGCACTTAAATCTCCTCTCTACTTGCGTCATAAATGCGACCCAATTTATAAATAGTTTAATCATCGTAACAAAAAAAGTAAAACCTTTATATTAGTGGCTCAATCCTACAGTTCTGAATCAATTTTTTTTATAATATAATTTAAATTAAAAGTTCTGAGTATCTTTGGGTAAAAATGACCCCTTTCGATTTACCCGATATTTTTTTTACAAATTAAAAATATGTTTCATTGCAGATTAGACTCAACGTACCAATAATAACGAGGGGGTAAACACCTTTGGAAGTCTTGGTACACATCTTTTGGAGTTTTTTGGAAGTCTTGGAAGTCTTTTGGAAGTCTTGGCAGTCTTGTAAGTCTTTTGGAAGTCTTGGAATCCTTGACAGTCTTTAAAGTCTTGGAAGTATTTTGGAATTAAGTCTTGGAAGTTTTGAAAATCTTGGAAGTCTTGGAAGTCTTCAAAGACTTTTTAAATTGAAATTCTTTGGGTCACAATTTTTTCAGGTTGTTACCCCCTCGTATAATAACAAGAATTTTATATGCGTACCTAACATATTTGCAACGTCTGTTTCCTCCTGATCGAATCGTCCAGCAACCCGATAATTTGGCGATGTTTCTGAATCTCGAGAGATATCTTCATCCGGTTGGGTCTTGCTACTCGATCGGCTACTGTAATTTGAATTGAATATATTAAATATAGCACAGATTTCTTGCGATCTGCAAATAGTTTACCTTGGAAATCGATTAGGTCCGGCCGGTCTTAATGCATTGCTACCCTTTTGATTCAAATGTCTCGAACAATAACCTCTGCGTTGAGATTCTTTTTGACACTGAGGATTGGTGCACAAACGTCTCCATTGCTTGCCATTAAATTTCTTCCGAACACCCGATTCCGACTGAACAATATCACCTTTTTTGAAACGATGTGGTGTAGCGGCCTGGGATCTAGGCGTAGCCGCATGCGATCTTGGTGTTAATCGTTGGTCCAGCAGACTGGACGTACTTCCACGACTCTGAACACTGCTACGTTTACTGCTACCCGATAGCTTTTCGCCGTCAATCGGAAAACTTATATCTTCACGGCGAAGTTCATCGTCACTTTCGTAATCATCGAATTGTTGTTTTTGCTGATGATGTGACTGCGACTGTTGTTGCTGCCTTCGAAGCAATTCCTCAGTACCTAAAGGACTGACGTTTGAGGAGGCTAAAACTGATGCCGCCACAATTTGTTGTGAAACCACAATCTCCGGTATTTGTCCACCCGATGTAGATGCACCGCTATTACCTACAACTAGAAGTGTGTTATCGGCCGATAACATGTTTGTGCTATTCGTGAATGGAGACGTTGCAGCGGTTCGATAAAATTCGTCGGTTGTCTAAAATAAGAAACATGATTGTCTTTTTATATATAGTCACACAATGAGAGCAAATTTCAGTGACGACATCTTTGGGAAGCTAAATTAAACATCGAATTTTGTATAGAAAATTCAACGTTTAATTTAGCTTCCCAAAGATGTCGCCACTGAAATTTTCTAAAAGGCAATGATATTTTGTAAACTTTAAATAATTAAATTATTTTTTTTTAATTTAATTTGAAAACTAATTTTGGCTTTAACTTTCTTATGTTTGTATGGAAATTTAGTCCAAATTTCCGGAATCAATTTTTTTACCGTTTTGATAGAATAACTAGAAAAAAGAAGTGTCTGTAGACGGATTCTGCGAGGGTAAGTTTTTAGCGGTCCCATCTTCTGAGATTACTTTTGGGATTTCTAGGTCAAAGAGGTGGCGAGGATGCTCCCATACATTTTTTTAATGTAAGACAAATATGAACATATTATATAGAAACATTTTCATCATTAGACGAATTCTGAGACCGATTTTTCTCCGAATTTTTGGGATCCTTTTTATTTTTCATATTTTTCACCAAAAGGCGTTTTGAAATTCTAAAAATATGCGTGTTTAAAACTTTAATGGAAATCACTAGATGAAAATGTCCCCATGATTTTCGTAATTTCTGAGATGATTTCAGTAATTTATGTGATGATTTCCGTGATTTCCAAAATGATATCGGTCATTTCCGAAATAATTTGTCCCATGATTTCCGAAAGTGGTTTTCCCCTCGAGTTATTGTAACTAACCTGTAAAGTAGGCAATACATGGTGTATTTGCAGTGGTCCACCCTGATCATATTTAGCGTAGTACGTAACCCGATTTTCCATCATTGGTTTAGTTAGTTGGCCGTCAATAATTGAATTATTCGCAACACCGGTGTTGCGTTGAATTAAATTATTATTGTAAATAATTGTCGAGTCGGCGGACAAAATTTGCTGCTGCCGATGATTCTGTTGGTTTACAACGATACTATTGCGAATCGTATCCGAATCTGATTTAACTACGCTAATATGTTGCTGCTGCGGATTGCTCAACATTACGGGCAACGATGAACACGATGCCGTCGACGATGATGCAGATAATGTAGCTGTAGACGGAGCAAAATCATTTAATTCATCCCACCATGGAGGTCGAATCAATCGTATTTGACTTCGTTTAACAGTTCGTAATTCTGGTTGTTGTTGTGCGTTATTTTGTTGTGTTTGTACCAAATATTGCTTTGTATCGTTAAGTATTTGATGTACAACACCCTCGATAAAAATCTCCTGACGATTTTGTACTTCTGTTCGTATACAAATTCTGCTGCCCAAGTTAATCTGAAAGAGAAATTAAATTTAGAAACTATTTGTCTCAAAACTCAAGCTGAACTTACATCATTAACCGATGGACTTGCATCGCTTATAATATCAAATTTTCCATTGCCGAAAACATCGTAATAACATTGTTTACTGCCCTCCGGATGATCAAAGTCAACATTTATAGCTGCCGGAATATTGTCCGATGAAACTTTTCTCGTAATACCCGTTACATAATAGTCGTTACGCTTAGCTAAGACTCGTTGATTACACCATTCATTCAAATCAATATTTTCCATTACAATTGATTCGTTTGTAGTTGCTGCTGTGGTTGTGGTTGTGGTTGACGATGCTGACGACGACGATGATGATGAAGCTGATGTTGCAGCCGTTGAAATTATGTAGCTTTGTTGTGGTTGATAATTTTTCTGAGATGTTTTGTCATGATGTTGTTGTGCAACAGGTTGTTGTTGTTGAACTATAATTGTATTTATTGTATTTGGCGTTTGTGAGTATATACGATTTTGAAACTGAATGGCAGGATTTGTATCGGTCTTTGGTACAGATACCGTAAATATTGCATCACTATCAGATGTTGTCCAACTGTTCGATGTTGCGATTGTGTCTGTAATTAACAGTGGTTGTTGTGAACTATTATTTGATGTACCGTTGCCATTACGTATTGTTGAAGTTGCTGCTACAGATGTTGGTTGAGTTGTTGGCTCCATTTCTTCTAATTCAGCCGGATTGAATTTTCTCTTTTTCGGATGTAATCTTGGCTGACTAATCTGTTGTTGATGCATTTTCGATGAACTTTGCGATTTTGTATTCAAATTATTGTTTCCTGTTGTGGACATGCTTTGCTGTGGTTGTTGTTGTTGTGATCCAGAGGTAGTTATTGCAACAATTGGAGTTGACATTCGAAATTGGCCTGTTGTCTGTCCCGCTGCTGAAGACGAAGAAAGAGCGGACGGGGAAGAGACCACCAAAATTTGATGAGTCGATTGTTGATAATTAACTGTGCCAACGCTACTAATAACCGATGCAGGAATCTAAAATTTAAAATTGTTTAGTAAATATTAAAAATATCAAAAACAACACTCCCACCTCATCTTCTGTATCACAATCACCCAGTGAATTGGTGGTTGTTCCATGCTGATAAAGTTCGATTTTCGGATTCTGTTGATTGGTAGTAGCGGCGGTGGAGCTATTGTTTATTGACGTTGCGACAGGTTGGGAAAAATTAACATTCGTTGAATGGGCTGTTGATACGTGCATTTTTTGAACTGCGTTTCAAACTTTCTGTTCTGTCTTCCCTCTCGTTACATTTATCTTGAAACTAAAAAGTCTTTTTGGCTACTAAGATTTATGATGGCCTTCATCATAACGCTTAATAAATATATTTCCTGCACAACTTAAATTCTTTTTCTAAAATTCATTTTTTGTAATCCATGTCATGCTACTACACATCCCTGAAAAGGAGAATGAAAAATATTTAGAAATTTATTTTTAATTTTTCTACTCCGAAATATTCAAAAATTGGACCAAAAAAGATAAATTAATTCCAATATTGAATTTATATTTAATGAAACAGTTTATGATGAAGCGTAATTATGTGAATAGTTTGTAGATTTTTATAATCTCGCTTAAATATTCTATTTATGTTAATGGAATTATGAGGCATTTTTATAATCATTTATGCGGATTCGTTCAATTCGTACGGAATGTACGAGCGAGCTAATATCTGTATGCGATAATTAAAATTGTAAATTTATTTTTGAACACTTTCAAGTATATACGCAGCTTTTTAAAGATTGGAATCAGGCGAGGGGGAACCATTCATTGTTACTTTTTTGTGATTTCTGAAAAGATTTTGAGAGTTATTCGAAATAATTTCTAATTTCTGAAATGATTTTCGAGATTGCCTAGAATTCTGAAATGATTTCCGAAATTTCTGAAACAATTCCTGATTTCCGAAGTGACTCGTAATTTTCGATAAAAAAATGTGAAATAATTTTTGATTTCCGAAAATTTGTTCTCCGATTTTCGTGATTTTTAAATCAATTTTTGATTTCCGCAATTATTTCTGAAATGATTTTCATGATTGATTTTTTGCTTTAATTATTGCTGAGAATTCTGACATGATTTCAAATAATTCTGAAACATTTTTTTCCGAGAATTCTGAAAGAATTTTCGTGGTTTACGAAATTATTTAGGTTTTCGTGATTGCCGACATTTTTGAAATTATTTCCAAGATTTCTGAAACGATTTATAATTTCCAAAATAATTTTCGGAATTTCTGCAATTATTTCTGATTTCCGAAATAACTATCGTGTATTCTGATAATAATTCTAAAAAAAATTCTGATTTATGCGAAATTTCTGATTTTTTTTATAGTTCTGAGATTTCTTAAATTAATTTGAAATGATTTTGGAGATTAACACAATTATTTTTTAATTCTGAAATGACTTTCGTGATTTTCGCAATTATTTCAGATTTTTTTAATATTTCTGAGATTTCTTAAATTAATCATTCCAGATTCAAGAGATAATTTGAAATTATTTATGATATCCAAAATGCTTTTTGTTATTTCCGAGAATTCTACACTTCAGAAATTATTTTGGAGATTTTTAAAACAATTTCGGATTTTAAAAATGATTTTCGTGAAAATTATTTCTATGTCTATAAATTGAGATTTCTTGAATGTTTAACGAGATTTCGTGATTTATCCGAAATAATTTTTGATATCTGAAATTATTTTCGTGATTTTCGCAATTATTTCTTATTTATTCAATAATTTTTGTAATTTTTGCTATTATTTTTAATTCTCGAAATAATTTTATTTATGTGAATATCTGAAATGATTTTGGAGATTCTAATTTCTGAAATTTATTTCATGATTTGCACAATTATTTTTGTTTTTTTTATTATTTCTGCGAATTCATAAATTATTTACGAGTTTTCCTTTTACCGAATTTATTTATAATATCCGAAATGATTTTGGTGAGGATTTCAAAAACAATTTCTGGTCTACAAAATGATTTTACAACTATTATTACTAATTTCGGAAATGATTTTTATGATTTCAGATTTTTCGGAATTATTGTCGAGAATTCGAAAGACTTATTATTAGACATTATATCTGATTTCTGAAATGACTCGTGATTTTCAAAATTATTTATGATTATTTTAATTATTTTTGCGATTTGTTATATGATTTACGAGATTTCGTGAATTTCACAATTATCTCTGATTGCAGAAATGATTTTCAGATTTTTGGAATTATTTTCGAGAATTCCGAAAGGATTTTTTCGCGGATTTTTTAAATAATTTTCGTAGTTTACGAAATTATTTCTGATTTATGAAACGATTTTTGTGATTTACGACATTATTTCTATGATTTACGTTATTCCCTTATTTACACACCCCTCCCCCATGATTTCAATACGTGGTTTACCCCTCGAGATTTGGTTTTTTGTTATATATTTTTTTTAAATTGAATTGTGCGTATAGTCAGCAGATTCATAAAAATTATTATATTTTATAATGAACTGGCAGATAACGTATAAAATGAGTAATTCATAGTTTTGCTCCGAAAAAACTTTATTCGTTTTTATTTTTATAAAATGTTAACTAATCCGATAAACATCTAATTTTTTAATAATTTGTAAGAATTCCTTGAAGTAAGTTAGTAAATCAAATTTCAAAGAAAAGAATTTAATTTTTTTTTTACTGATAAAGAAAATACGGGCATGATTTTTTTTTATATTATATATTAAAAAACGAAATAAACCCCAAAGGAATTAACCCTCGAAAAAAATAATACCCAAAATAATTTTTAACTAATATTAAAATGGAAATAACACCCGACGAATTAATCTCCGAAAGAAAAAAACACCCAAATTATTTTTTTTATTTAAAAAAACGAAATAACCCCAAAGGAATTAACAATAATTTTGAAGAAACAAATATGTTGGGCGTTAATTTAAAAATTTTGGGAGGTTATTTCGTTTTTGAATATAAAAAAAATTATTTGGGTGTTATTTCTTCCGGAGATTAATTCGTCGGGTGTTATTTCCATTTAATATAAAAAATTATATTGGGTGTTATTTCTTTTGGAGATCAATTCGTCGGGTGTTATTACCATTTTAATATTATTTTGCGTGTTATTTCTTTCGAGGGTTGATTCCTTTGGGGTTTATTTCGTTTTTTAATAACAACAAAATTATTTGGGTGTTATTTCTTTCGGTGTTAATACGTCGCTCAAAGCGAGGCAGCATAGGGACCATTTGATCCTTTTTCTATGTTGTATATCAAAGCATATTATTTATTTAAAAATCCACAGCAATTTACTATAAATCGAAAAAGATA
Organism: Diadocidia ferruginosa; assembly: GCA_027564275.1. NCBI lineage: Eukaryota > Metazoa > Arthropoda > Insecta > Diptera > Diadocidiidae > Diadocidia > Diadocidia ferruginosa. The sequence goes on from JANSTW010054457.1 coordinate 8,886, forward strand.
TAATTTATAGTTAATATTGATATTGTGTATGTTACACGTTAAGCTGACAAGGTTACTGTACCGCATAGTTCGATGCCCTTGGAGCACAGACATAAGTTATAGTTATTTGATTTATTTTTACTTAATAAATTATTTTTCTAAAACCATAACACTATAAAGCGTCTACAATAAATGTATGTGTACCTTTAATAATATGATAAAAGATAAATGAAAACTCTTCATTTCAACATGATTTAAATTAGAATAAAATCATTTTACTATTAATCAATTGATAAGAAGAAGTGTAAAGAGGTAAATTCCGAGTCTATAAATAAATGTAGAAAATAAGTATTAGTATAAGTATAGTATTCTCGTTAGAATATATTATAGATTATCATATTTATTTAAAATCATGCTCATTATACTGACTTCTAACCCATCATCATCATCATCATCGAATCCATCGAGTAAATATATTTATATTATTTTGTGTACCATCGTCGTTCGTCACACATAAATATTTATTATTTTTTAAATAATTTTATATAAAATAAGGCACACAACAAACACCTTCATGGTCCAAAAGACCGATAGTAGTAGGCATATAAAATACAATATTATTATTATAAGCACTTATAAAGCAGTGTATCATAAAAATTTGTTTCAAACATCCGGTTTTTGTTGGATTATTATAAATATAGATAGGTAGATAGATAGGTGTAGACTGTGTTATACAAATAAAATTCATATTTTTACAACAAATTTTTGATTTTTATTGTTATATATGAAAATATATAATGGATAAATAAATTGTGACCATTGATGACTGTGGTCAACAACATTAATATGGTTTTAAAAATTGTGTATAGCTATAGATTCTGTAGGCGCACACAGTTGATGCGAATTTTATTTTCCGCATATGAAATTTTTTTCATGAGATTTTATAAAAAATGTAAATAAAAAAAATATAGGACTATAGTGATAAAACATTAAATTATACTGAAAAACGTATTATCGCCTCGATTATAACTTATTAGATTCTAAAAAATGTTCAAATTCAGTAGAATAATCGTGAAATATACAATGACAACAACGTTCAATTAAAAGTTTTATCACTAAAATACAAAATATTATTTAAAAAAATTCAAAATTAGAAGGAGAAGTCACTAGCAAAAATGTTATACCATTTTTTTTATTTTCGTGATTTCCAAAATTAATTCAGATTTAACTACGAAAAATATTTCCGATTTCCAAAATGATTTCCATAATTTTCGTAAATTATTTCTGATTTCCGAAATGATTGCCGTGATTTCCGAAAACGATTTCTGAAAATTATTTCTGATTTTCGAATGAATTCCGTGATTTCCAAAAATTATTTCAGATTCTCCAAAATAGTTTCTTATTTCGTAATTGAATTTCGTGATTTCCGAAATGATTACTGATTTCCGTAAAGATTTTTGATTTATGAAAATGACTTCTGTTTTACGAAATAATTTCTGATTTTCTAAATGATTTCAAATTTACAAAATAATTTTTGATATCATAATCCTAAATGATTTTTGATTTCTGATTTACGAAATGATTTATGATTCTTGAAATTAAGTCTAATTTCTTTAAAGATTTCTGATTTTGATTTCCGAAAATGACTTCTGGTTTAAAAAATAATTTCTGATTCCCGAAATTGTGTCTGATTTTCTAAATGATTTTAAATTACCAAAAAAAAATTTGATATCCTAAATGATTTTAGATTTCCGAAATAATTTCTGATTTCCGTGACTCATTTCAAAAATCAGAAATCATTTAGGAAATCATGGCAATTATTCCAGAAATAAGAAATCATATTCAGGATTTCTTTTTGTCTGAAATTATTGCCATGATTTCCTAAATGATTTCTGATTTTTGAAATGATTTACGCGCCCTTGTTCCATTTTCCGTAAGTGGTTTTTCCCCTCGAGCAGTAATCAGCCTGCATTTAATTTTTTAATATGTAACCTCTTGCACTGCACCGTCCCAATTTAGCTTGAACTTTTGGCTGAACGCTGCAAACTCCCTTTTTCAGATTTTTTTTTTAAATAAAAAAGGACTTTAGTGATAAACCAATGTTATATTAACTCGATAAAATCTATTTATTTCTAATTTTTTTGAAAATTATTAAAGTTCAATAGATTATTCAGCAAATACAATAAAAGAGAACAAGAACAACAATAAAAACCATAATTTTACCATCAAAAGTTTTATCACCAAAGTCCAATATTACAATTTTTTTAAAGTCGAAAAGTTCTCAATTATATTTTTTGTTTTACATAAGTAATTTGATTTTAACCTCATTTTTAGATTTTAAAATTAAATATTATTATTATAATAACCAGTTACGAATATTCCATTTCGAATGCTTCCGTGATTGTTGTAAAAAGACGAGGGTTAACCACTATTGATCGGCAACTTTATGGAAAGTCAATTGAAAATCATTTAAAAAAATATTAATCATTTGGAAATCATTTCAAAAAAGTGGAAATCATTAAAAATCATTTAAAAAATGGAAATCATTTTGGAAATTGTTGAAATTTTGAAATCAGCGGGACACAATTTTTCATAGTGGTTAACACCTCGTAAAAAGGTTTGAAAAAATATCTGCAAAATGTTACCGCATTCCTTAGAAGCCCCCTATTGAATTTTATAAATTTTATTAAAATTATATTTCAATAAAATCGAAAAAATTGTCATTAAAAAAACCTCTGAAAATTCTCTAAAATATCTCCCATACCAAGCAACTTCGTGGATTTATAATTTTAAAAGTCTCAGAGAATTAAATTTTAGGTAATTCCGTCGAAGATCAATATTTTTTCGTAAATTTAATCAAAATCGGCTGAAATTTCAAATGAATTCCCAAAAATTTGGAATATGTTCTGAATTTATCGAAATCTTCTGAAATTTCATCAAATTCTACTCAATTTTATCGAAATCGTTTCGATAAGTAGGTAAAATTAATTACGTGAATTCCCGATGCAAGGCCCTATTTGGAGAATCTACAGTTGGTTTTCCTATCGGGGAGCTGACGCCTTCTATATCGCTTTTAAATAATTTTTGTACGCCTTTATAATTTTTAGAATGCAGGAAGGGAATCAGCGCCAATTATTTTGATCGAGGGGTTAACCACTATTGGAAATCATGGGACAACCTTATAGAAATCATTTCGAAATTATTTGGACATTGTATCCAAAAA
>JANSTW010054468.1:0-12087 GCA_027564275.1 Diadocidia ferruginosa
TAAAAAAAATTCCAAATTTCAAAATTAATAAAAAATAAATTTTTAATTTGTTTAATTTTATAATTATAAAATTTCAAAAAACAAATTAAATTAAAATTATTAAAAAATTCGATTTTTTTAATTTTTGACATATTTTGGCACATGTAATTTTTTCGGGGAATTGTCGTTTCGGAGAATATACTTTTCGGGGAATTGTACATTCGGGGAACTGTCGTTTCGGGGAATTGTCTTTTCGGGGAATTGTCGGAACCTTATCTTACGTCATATAATCTCAACGAAATTTTATCTCAATCATCTGATAAGAGAATAAACGGGGGAGGTAGCAAAAACCGTATTTTTAGATTTTTTCTCGAACCCCGCTACTTGAATGTGATAAATGTGATTTTCCAATTAATTTCGTTGAGATAATATGTCGCTGAGATAAAATATCCGGAGATAAAATGACGTTGAGATAAAATGTCGCAAGACAAAATGACCGGGATAAAAAAAATCGATTACTTGTATGGAACCTCAAATTTGCGCATTTTTTGGTTCGAAAAATATTTAATTTCAATCAGTCATATTTTACCTTGATTGTACAATTCCAAGAAACGACGTTGATACTGTGACAACTCCGTACGATCCGGTATGTTATCCAATTGACGTTGTATCGAAACGATGGCTCGATTTTTCTTAGCCAATTGTAAGCGAACCATTTGCAATTTGTCCTTTTCCTTTTCCAGCGTGTCGTGTGCATCACGAATGTCTTCTTCGGGTGTAATTTGTTCGGCATCCCTAGAAATGCGGAAAATAGTTTTTAAAAAACATTTAAAATATTTGCTCGTGAAGTTAACGGTCCTGCATCATTTTCAAAGGGGAAGGGGTTTAAATATTGAAAAATAAAATACTCTGAAAAGTGTCAGTCAGACATGTTGAGCATTTTTTTCACCGCCTTACCCGGTTGTATGCCCTGAATTATTTTTTTACAATTTGAAACATGGAAACATTAATTGACAATGAAAACGGAAGTAGTTAATTCAATGTTTTATGTTGTGACGCCATCTTGCATTACGGCACCATCTTGAATTTTCCAAAATATATTTTTTTATTTTGTCTTATTTTATTTGTTTAAACCAAAATTATTGAAAAGTCGCTCGTATCAGCGCGTTTTTATGACCAATACGACCGTAATATGTAGCAAAATATTACGGTCGTATTGGCCCTAAAAATGACCATATTCGCGCTGATACGAGCGAATTCTTAAAAATTTTAATATAAACAAATAAAATACGACAAAAAAAATATTTTGGAAAATTCAAGATGGCGTCACAACACAAAACATTGAATAACTTCCGTTTTAAGTAAACATATAATTTGTCATTTACAGATTTCCTATAACATACAAATAGGTTGGTTTCAGAGTTAATAACAGAAATTTATGCTAAAAAAGACGCCATATTGAATTTGTATAAAAAGATTTGAGTGAGCCACTGCAGTAGCATCTTATTTCGAAAGAGCAGAGCTAAAAGTTTTTCAATCGTGCATCAAGAGTTTTTTCATACATAACGGAGATCGTCAGGTCTATTAAAATACACCCGTCTGAAAAACCACAAATTCGCCATCTTGAATAAATGTTTTGAAAAAATCTCCAGTTAACTAAAGAAGAAGTTTTATAATTATTAGACAAGACTAAGGAGTTACATCATGTTTTGTGTTTTGACGCCATTTTACATTATAGCGCCATCTTAAGTCATTAATTTTTTATTTTTGCTCATATGGGTCATGCAAGGAAGATAATCTTCTTTACTCGTAATTAGGCGTACATTTACATACTTAGCCCTCTTCCCCTCGTAAAAGGGTCGACAGATACAAACGTTAATCAGGGGTACCCTTATACTTTAAATTAAGTTTAAAGAGGTTCTGGAAGAAATAGATTCTACACTTCAACGCAGCTCCTATCGGTCAAAGTGAGAATATCTTTCTGACATTTTTATTTTTATTAAAAACAAATCTACCTGATTTCTTGCTGCAATTTCACCAGCTCTTGGCGACATTGTTCCTTAAACTTAATTTCCTGTTGCTTCAAATCCTCATTTTTAATCACAAGATTTTGTAAATTTTCTAAAATTCTAAAAAAAAATTAATTAATTATCAAAATTTTAATTATTTTTCCCCCTTAATACCCTTTATTCTCCTCTTTAACGTCATTTTTCTCAAACGTTCTTATTTCGGCTTTGATTTCCTTACTTTCGGCACATAATTTTTCGGTAAAATGTTTTTCATCGGCTAATCGTTTCTCGAGGCCCCGATTATCATCCTGAATTTTCTGTAACTTTCGTTCTAAAGCGGTTTTGGTTGCCTGCAACGCTTTCGCTTGACTGTGTTCGGACAATTGTTTCGTATCGATGGACATTTCCGTTTTCAGATCGGCATAATGTTTAACCAGAGCCGATCGTTCTGTTTCGGTTAATTCTAAATTACTCATGCAATCGTCCTAAAATGAGTTTTTTGTGATACAATTGGATTAGTTGTGGTGGCATAAAATGTTTAATTATTTTTGGGCCATATAGTTTTGTAGAAGAATTATAAAAAAAAACTTGAATATTTGTCGTTAGACCGAGTTTAAATTTTCAATAATAAACGTTACTACTTATGTCTTATATAAACCACGAATTTTTTCTAAATCCACGCTACTTTAAAATCATCAGTTACATTAACTAGATAAAATCATTTTAAAGAGAAAATTTGTTTTTTTTAAATAATTTAGAAGAAATAATACTAATTCGAAAGTAAAAGCTAATTTACGTTACTTATCCTTTTTCTAAGAACAAACTATAATTTTCGAGAAACCCTACAAATGTTGCTTATAATTTTTAATTTAGTATGAATTGAATTTTATCAATTGTAATTCACTTATCTTAATTCTTACGGTAAATTTAAATTTATCATTTTAACAATTGATTTAATTAAAGTTAACTATAGAAAACTATCATCGCAGAGTAGGAACCCCATTAACAGTATGACGCGTAATGTAATCAATTGCTCGATAGAATTATTTTAAAGGACAAAATTTTGTTTTAATAAGTCAAAAGAAATAAAACTAATTGAAAAGTTACAGTTAATTTACGCTACTTGTCCTTTATCTAAGAAGCAGTTTAATTTTTTGAGAAACCATACAAATGTTTCTTATAATTATTTTTTATTTTATTTGTATGCTTTGATTTTTATCAATAAAAATTGTACTTCAAATTCATAATTTAAATTCAAATTTAATTCGCCAAATTTGTGTTAATTAAGCTTAACCGTACAAAACTATATTGCATGTGATTTTATTGTTTTTGTATTATTATTCTATTGCACCCTATTAAAGCTGAACACATTGAATAATAAAATTAAATAAAGAAAATACTAACACAAAAATCTGTTTTAACATTAAATAATTACCTCGTTAGCAACGTAAAGTGTTTTAAGCAGCTGGGCAACATCAATCTGCAAAATAATTATTTTAAATAAAACGAAAAAAAGACGAAAATATTAAAAATTAAAAATAACATAATGTCATGCTGAAACTTGAGATACCCCTGTGAAAGTAAAATAAGTCAGTCTAATGTAGCGAACTTGGAAGTCTTTGTATGTTTTGGAAACCATACAAATGTCTTTTAAAATTGAAGTGTTTGGAGAAAATTTTATCACCATTGTAAAACCAATGAAAATTTATATTTTTGAATCATTCTCTTTACAAAAAAAATGTGTATACGTAATTGGAATATTTTGATAAAAAAATTGATGAAATTAAGGAAGAGCTATGAATTTTCAGATAATTTCCAACTATAGTTTGGAAATATGTTAGGATTTCTCTAAAAAAAATAAGTAAAAAACAATCAACTTGACAACAATCATCAGTAAACACTAAACAATGCTAAATTAATTACCTCATTGCCATGCAACTCATCGTCCAGCAAAGCATCGAGATCGGTTGATTTTTTCGGGGTCGTTGATGCCGAACCGAAATTCGGACCAATCGATCCTTTATTTCCGTACTCTAGCAGGGTAATGCGAACTCTTGTTTTTTCATCATCTGGACCGGCATCCTTACGTTTGTATTGTCGACGTGGACCAAAATAATCCTGAAAATATGTTTTATTTGCACAAATTGAAGAATTATTTAATTAATTAATTTTAAAACTATTATAAAGAAAAGAAATTGGATCCCACAAATTAAAAAAGTAGTACTGGGCTTTAATGGGTTAAATCAAACAATTATTACCTGAACTTGTTGGACGCATGCAGTAGCATTAATATATTTTTCTTTAGTTTCCTGGTCACATTGCAGTGAAAAATGATTGTGGAATTGGCCGATTGCAAATGCTTTTAATTTTTGTGCTTTTTCAGCACGATTCTCAACCTAAAATTGTCTGTGTTAAAAATGAAGCCCAATATATCCACAACAAAATTTACCGATTTCTTCACCAACCACTGGATTACGGGAAATATATTTATAAAATCTAAACCCTGTATTTGATGTGGTTCAATTTGAACAGGACATTTCATTTTCGGTAAAACAGCCACAATTTTCTCGGTCAACGAGCTACAATTCGATAAATTAACGAAAAACATTTGCATTTCAAATAATTCTTACATTTTCTGTCCAATTGATAAGTTCTCATGAAATAACAGATCAACATCAACATCATAATCACAAGCACCTATGCACCATGTCATTCCACCAACAATTTTATCAAATGCTGATAGTCCTTTGATGCGAGCCCGAAAGTATCCGGCAGCCACAAGAATATCGAAGATTTCTTGTTGTTTTGCATTTTGCTCAACATCTTCACGACGTTCCACCTAAAACGCAATGAAAAATGTTGTCAAAATATTTGATAAATAAAATAATAAAAACCCAGTTAATTTTCCGACGGGGAAACCACTTACATAAATCATGGAACAAATTATTTCGGAAATTATTTAAAAAATCAACGAAATTAGAAATCATGAGATAACAGTGGTTTCCCCTCGTAATTTAATTTCAGTTAAGAATAATTAGGATGTTTTCTAATTGATAAAAGTAAAAGTGGGTTAAAAACTCCCACTTATTGATCCGCCTATGAAATTAGGTCATCAAACGATACAATGTTATTTCAATGTTATCATTAATTTTAATTGTGTTGTTTATGCAAATATATTTTATAAATGTAATAAAATTAAATTTGTTAATAATTTATAAAAAAAATAAATCAATTTTCGTATCAATTATTGTACCTGAATTTCCTTGCCCTCAGCATCGAGTGTTGTGGCTAGCTTAATGTTTGGCAACACTTTTGAGAATACATCTCGTTGTGCCATAACGACAAAATAAATAAAATAATTGGATTTTGGCCCAAAAACTAATTGTCGAAAATGGTCAAGAAAATTAACAAAATGAATAAAGGAAAATTAACACAAACGAAATTAATTAGAAAAAAATTAAAAAAACGTAAACATAAAATTCCATGTTTTTCGCGTTTTAAATGAAAAATGCAAGTGTGAAATGACGTAAAGTACTTAAGAAGTGTCAAATGTTAAGTACTTTTAAATTTTTGTACTGGTTTTACAAAGCTCGATGTGGAATAATAATTTGGAATTTAGAATTCAGATAAAAATATTTTTGTTGGTTGTTATGTTACATGAAGACAAAATTGATAATACAATTTTGAGAACATTAAATTTTTTAACTAAAAAAAATATTTGTACTACTGGAAATATATTTAAATATATCTATATTTAGAAGAATAGCATTTATTATAATTATTTGCAAACGAAATTAAATAAATTTTTAATTTCATAAACAATAATTTAATATTTGCAAAAATATCCATCTGAAAAATAAGATGGTGGAAGAAAGATTATCATTTTAATAGTTTAATCTCTGCGCCGTTGCACCTCTCGCTTAAATAGTTTTTTTTCGAATGAATTTTATCATTAATTAAAAAAGGTTGTGCTATTGGTTTTGCCCGTATGGGCACTGCGATGAGCGTGTCTGATTTAGATAATAAATTTTGTCGTCACCTGACTTTTAGAATTTTTTGGCACCCCCTATTCCCAGGTATTTTTTTCGATCTCATACTTTGGTCGTAATTGATGATCATATCATCATATCATCATTTTGTCAGCAAATCCTATAGGGCATATTTTTTATTGATAACATGCAGAGTGGGGTTTACACTATGTTTGAATAATTACATGAATTTCGAACAACATTGTCTATTTTTAAGAAAGCATTTGCAAAAAATTATTTATTATTATTAATGTCAAGTTGAGAAAAATCCCCGGTTAGATCGAGATCAATATAATGATCTTTTGATAAGCTACGAAGGTAAGTGAATTTCTAGTCAAATCTGATCCATTACTATCATCTATTTATTGAAAATAATTTTCTTTATTATGTGATGTAATAAACAATTAAAGTAACAAAAAAACAAAAATATATCGAAAATCTTCTGGGGAAGAAGGTTCGAACCCCCAAAACCCTAAACCGCCCCTGGCTACCTTGATTTTAATAAAAATCCAATTAAAAATATTGTTTTTTTTTCAATTTTTTGACACAAGCTTTTAAATAGCCTCAAATGGTCGGTTTTTTTAATACTTTTTATTTTTTTAAACTTTAATTTCTATTTCCAAAAAACTAAAAAATTACGGTGGCAGTAATCTGACGATTTATTATTTCTATTCCGCAAAACAAGACAAACGATATTCCATAATCTTACGCAGTAACGACAATTTTAGCAGTTTCCTAAAAATCGGAGTAACATTTGAATTTTTTTCGGAAACATTTTTAAATACATGGCAGCACTTAAAATACTCGGTAAGTACTTTTGACACATACTTAATTTTCGCTTATACTTTTGTACCACGTGCTTCTATTTTGATTTGTGTAATTTCTCAAGCTTACCAAAACATAATTTTAATTCTGTTTAAAACAGAATTAATTATAAAGATAGATAAATAAATTATTAAAAAAGCATGTCGACAAGTTTTCTAAACAATGACGATGAAGATTTGGCCGTAAGTCGGGTGGGACCATGGAAAAATAAGTGAGTAACTACTAACTAACAACACTGGGTTAAATGCGGGAAACCGCTTACTGTTGTACCCATGATTTATGAAAGGATCTCTGGGTATTTTCTAAGGCAGAAAGGGAAACTCCTTAGATGATTTGAAGCCAGATTTACAACAGTTCGAGGAGGAAAATTTTTGGCCCGTCTGCAACATCTTCCTTGAAATTTAAAAATTTTAAATCTTTTTATTTTTAATTATAGAGATGAATTTGTTCAAGTGTATAATTGGATATTTGGACCAAAAGCCAACGATGAAACGAAACAAAAGGCATGCGATCAAATGACAGTGTGGAAATTGAGACGACAAATGTTGACGCCGGCCAGCGTCTTGAGTACATTGGCCATACTGGAAGTTCAGCTGAAGGATGATCTAAAGCAAAACGATAAAGTCATTTTAAATGAATTGAGACAAATCTATTCAAGTTCATTTACCAGGTAAATTGTTTAATTTTCTGTGGATAATTATATTCGCAATTTTTCCTATCAGATTCCTGAATTACATGTCGTCAATTATGCAAAATAAAAATCTCAAAACAATGTACATGACAGCCAAAGAGTTAGGCATTGAATCATTTCTGGTAGATTTGCGACATTTATGCGCCCATGGTCAGGTAATGCCATCGCTTGACATATTCCGACGGACAGCCACTTATTGTTTGAAATGGCTAAAGGATTTCTATTGGCATAGAGAAGTCAAGTCGATGAAAGATGCGGTCATTCAAGATGTGCGCTTAAAAACCTCGCTAGAATTCGAGGAGAACATTCAGAGATTGTTTTTTGTTTATGATGCCGTCACCGAAGCTTTGCATAAGAAATGTAAATATCTTGTTGATGTGGACGAAGTATTAAACGAAAATTATGCCACTGCATTAAAAGAATACGCAGAACCGACGAGAATTACAAAGCTATCGCATATTGTTGGACATGTGGTAAATGCCCTGACCGATGCTGCCACGAAAGATAGTAAAGTTCGAGGAAATGCTCAAGTATATTGTGACACACTGTTCGCTTGTCGTTATTTTGTGGAAACAGCCAGTGAGTTTCTGTAGTAAAAAAAAACTTTTAAATAATTTAATCATTTTTAGGCAAATTCTATCGTAACAACTCCGACGAAGAACAGGACAGCAAATCGAATAAATCACAATTTATCGGTTTGCATCAGAATCTGTTTCGATCGATTGCAATTTCCAATTTCATCCAAACATGTTTTAATACACTAATAGACATTTGTGAAAACGAACATGAACAGTTGAAACGTCGACAGGGTGCCAGTTTTTGGGCCAGTGAAATTGCAACTGGGTTTGTCGTCTTTAAAGAATTTAAAAATGTTTTTAAGACGAAAAAAGAAAAGGTATTTTTTGGGGATTTGTCCTGTTTGTTACAATTGATTTGTAAATTTTATTTTTTTTTTCATTTGTAGAATTCAAAATTTACCTTAGACTTTGCCCCAATCAACACAGACATTATGACCAAAGACATTCGAAAGATCTATAAAGATTTGGGCGTAAATTGTAATGGAGTCCTAATATTCGGTGATACTGTTCGGCGACCATGGACACTGACATTCGACAAGGATTATATTCAAAGTCGCATTATCAATGTTAATGAATTCACTAAGGATATAATTCAAAAGTAATTTTATCGAGGGGTTAACTACTATGAAAAATTGTGTCCCACTGACTTCCAAATTTCAATGATTTCCAAAATGATTTCCATTTTTTTAACTGATTTCCAAATGATTTCCATAAGGTTGAAAAAAAAATGATTTCCAATAGTGGTTAACCCTTCGACTTTTATTCATTTTTACCATAAGAAGTTATATAGTCAACAAAATGTATTTTAAGGTGTATTCAACTTTGCGAACAACCGCTGACAGCCAACCAATTAGACTATCTGACAAATTTAATAAATTTATATGTTGGCACAAATGAAGAAAGTAATTGTGAGGACACCACCTTGAACACAAGTGTTTTGCCTGAGGATGACATTATACCATTAGAGGAAAATTTTTTAAAGTCGCAGCAGACAATTAATGATACGTTAAATGAGGAGGGAAATAAACGGTATGGTGTTTGGAGTGAGGTTGATGGTAAGATTTGTTTTTCTTTTCGGAAAAAATAAAAATTTAATTTGACTTTTTCTTTTCTCAACTTAGATCGTTATAATTGGCAGTGTGTACCACTCGGAAAACTACCATGGGAATAATTGAGAATATTTTTTTTTATGTTAAAGGACCTTTTTTTCTTAATTTTTTTTACAAAAAATATTCTATAAAATTGCACATTGAGTTGCAATATATGCAATTAACTTAATGTAACTAAATAATTATAAGAACTGAATTATTTAAATTTCGGTTTTACGATTTTTTTTTTGTAGTACAGTGAAGCTTCGAAAACGGAGGTTCGTTGTCTTTGAAGTAGTCTTTTGTTTTTTTGCCCTGTTGGGTTAACTTTAATTTTGGAAAAATTGTTGATTTAAGCAATTATTAAAAATTTACTCTAATTATTGTTTATTAAATCATTAAAAAAATTACCAAATGTCGTTAAATTCGTGCATTTCTATTTTTTTTTTATTGTTTTAAATAAAAACATTTATAAGTATAATAAATATTTAATGGAAATTCTAATTTGTATTTTTTTCGAGGGGATACTCTTACGTGAAAGTCATGGGATAACCTCTATGGAAGTGCTGGCAGTCATGTGGCAGTGATGGAAATATTTTTCAAGTGATTACCCCTCGATTTTTTTACGCCATATTGTAGCTGCCGTTTAGAATATTTACATTCTGATATGGTATTCGCAGCGAACTGTTAGAACCCCTAATGCACGTCTGTTTTTTCTATAATTTAAGATTTTAGCACACAAATGACAATAATATGTCGATTTTTACCCTTTCACGCAGTAAAAAAAATATTATTAAGAAACATGCGGCCTGATTGCGAGGTGAAACTTTGGGATATTATTTCCGCAGCAAAATCTAAAAATCGCAGCCATATTTCTGTTTAGATTTGAGCAAATTTTGCTTTATTATTTTGACAGTTTTCTTGGGATCATATTTGCGAACAGACTAACTTAACGCAAGTTAAAAAATATATAAAAAAAAGAAAAAGGTTCGTTGTTTATTTATGTCTTTCGTTTTTTACATTCTCATATAACTATAATATGTAGGTAAGTTCAAAAATTTAAATTTAATTGAAATTATGTAAAATATATTAAAAGGTTTTTAATCAAATGTCGTCTTTTCAATTTTTAATTTAATATATTTTTTCATTTTCATTTCAATTATGCTATAAAAATGGATATAAAATGAAAGATGGTGGCCAAAACGAAAATCATTTTTAACTCATTCAAAAATCAACATATTTTATTGAAATTTTACCAATAGATATCTTTGACATTTTATGATTTAAAAAAAAAATTAAAATTACAAAATGGTGTACTTATTCAAGATGGCGGCTCTTGAGACATTTTGCCTTGTGTGCGATGCGATATTTATGAACCGATTTTTATCAAACAAAATTTATTTTGTTAATCATAATACATTTTCATAAAAAAAGTTGATGTTTCCAAAAAAATATTTTCAAAATGCGGATTTTATTGAATGTTAAAAATATTAAAATGTTATAAGTTCCTTACGTTTAATGTGCTAAAGCTAATTTTATATTGTTGAATACGATAAAACTAAAAATATACAAAATTATGAACCATGTTTCCAAAGAAAAAAATACAAGATGGCTGAGTTATTCAAGATAAGAGCCAAAAAAAAAACCTTCATAATTAATTGTCCAAATATTGATCCGATTTTACAAAACTTTGGAATTTTGTAGATTTATTTTTGTCCGATTTTTTGAAAAACAAAATTTTGAACCATTTTGTAGAAAAACAAAATGGCGGACTTATTCAAGATGGTGGATTTATTAATTAATTATTTCATTTCCGTGCATCTTCGTCATTTATTATCCGATTTTCATGAAACAAAATTTATTTGGTTAATAAAATGGTAATTTATAAGAAAAATTATGTTTCCAAAAGAAAAATTAAATATATAGCGGGTTTATTCAAGATGGCGTTGCTTGAGACCCTTTAACTTTTATTATTATCTCACAGTCGTTTATGAACCGATTTGAATAAAACAAAGCTTATTATAATACAAAAAATGAATAAAAATATAACATATAATTATAACAAAAGTAAAATGACGCCAAAATTTAGAGCCCTATTTGATAAACTAACTTTTTGTACTTTTAGTTACATCTTTTTTTTCTGGAAATAATCTCATGGTAGTGCCTGGGAGGAAGAAACCTAAACGAAAAGTGAATATTTTTCCAATATATTATTGACTAGCTGTACGCTCAAACCTTCAGATTTTTTTAAGGTTGTTGCAAGATATTTTTATGAAGGCTAAAACGAACAGCTAATTGATATGGCAATAAAAGCGATCCTTATATCGAAATTCTAATTAATGCGACAGAAAGTGTCTGACGCAGCGCCGGTCTTTGATTCAAAGGCGCCCACTTCAAAACATGTAAAGCGATCTTTATCATTGGACTTAATCTATTCCACATCACCCAGGAGGTTGCCTAAAAGATGCGTTTTTTTTAGAGAGATTTCCTTACCGGGAGATAAATTACCAGTATAATCAAAATTCAGTAAACAAAAACAGTAGAGCTACAGTGGTAACCTTTAGCCTTAAATAATGTTTTACAAAAATGTCTAATTTGTCAATTTCCAAAAATAAGTAAAAATTTCCAGTGGTGCTAGAGTGGTAACTTGAACTAAACAATGTTTTACGAAAATATGTAATTTGTTACTTCCTACAACTCTTGCATACTAAGTTTTCTGATAAAACAGTTAGTTTTCGAGATATAATCAAAAATAGGTAAAAATTACCAGTGGCGCCACAGTGGTAGCTTTTAGCACTACATAATGGTTCAACAAAAATATATTATTTGTCATTTTCTAAAACTCTTTTATACAAAGTTTTCTGATAAATCGTTAGATTTCGAGATATT
>JANSTW010054479.1:0-12086 GCA_027564275.1 Diadocidia ferruginosa
ACCAAAATCTAAAAATATATTTTAAAAAATTAAAATAAAAAAAATAAAAAAAAACACACATGACCACTACTCAATCCCACACCCAAATTTAGAGGACCTTTAAAATGAACACTTGTCACTTCCGGAATACTTCTAAAATTATTGATTAAAGTAATAAATTTTAGACTTTTATCCACAACAACAAATCATAAAAATATATAAGCAATTCTCTTTTAAAAAAATTATAAAAGCAAAAACAAACGAAGTGTTGGAGTCAAATTCAAGGGCAATTCCATTGTTCAAAATGCAATCAAGTGTACTGACTTTAGTCCTATCACGATAATCCCACGCTTCAACGCGGCCATCATTTGTACCATTTACAAAAAGTTGATGATCATTATTAAATTGACAACAATTCAATGAAGGCGAACTCGACCTTAAAGGCTCCAAAAAACGACCTTCTTGTAGATTTAATCGGAATATTTCGTTCCTAGTAATTATATAAATTAAAAATTTTTTTTAAATAAATTATACAAAAAAAATTAAAAAACACTAACTGGCAACCCGCAATATATAACTCGCTAATTTCCCGACAAAACGACATATCTCTTGCAAAATGAGGCACTCTTAATCGAAAATAACGACCATACATAGTATGAAACTCAACATATCTTTCCTCTTCTAATAGAACAAACTAAAATAAACATACTTAAAAAAATTTAAAGAAAATTCAATTATATATAATCACCTTTGCATCATCGTCACTCAACATTAACATTTTAACGACATCAGCGTCCAATCCCCGTTCAAACTTTAGGGATAGTTCATTTAAATCAAAGCATTTTACAGTCGGTTTATATGTGCCTAAAAATTATAAAATAAATTAGACAGATAATTTTAAAATTATGTACTCTAAGACATCTCAAAATAAACAAAAATTATACCCGTAGAAAATAAATACTTCCCATCATTAGAAAAGCAAGTAGTATGACTGACAGATGGCATTTCACAGTCCTGCATAAGTTGTATGCGACGGCGTATATCTACATCCTTTTGTTCCAACTTCCTTCGCTTTTTATCAGAAATCCACTAAAAATTTATTTTCTAAAATATAGCTTTAAAAAATTTAGAAAAAAAACATTACTTGTGGTATAGACTTTCCAGCACTTAAATTGTAGACTTTGCGATCATTTGAAAGAGAGACTTGCATTCTTCTCGCTTAAAAGTACTTCAATTATATTACCAAAAATATTTTAAAGTACTATTTTAAGAAATTTTCTTCTATTAAATAGTTTAAATTAAAAAAATATATATAAATTTAGACCTAAACAAAACAAACGCTAAATTTTTAACTAAAAAAATAAAAAATTATTTTTAAATTTGCGGCAAACAACAATCGTTAAAGGATTACTTAATTTCGTTTCAGGATTTTCCAAACATCGTAGAGAGAGAAATTGTTTGTGCTTTGAGAATCGCTTTTCCGCGCCGACTTTTGGTTATGTTTTTTTTTTAAGCGACGATTTAGGCGCGGATTAACAAAGAATAAAGCCGTATTGGCAATTTATAAACTATTTTGCTTTTTTGAGTTATTTTTTATATTTATCAAATGTATTTTTAATTGCGTATGTAAATTTTGCTTTCTGTCGAATTTGTTATTTTTTTAGTAAAAATTGGATGGATAATAGTTCCGATAGCGCATATTGCGCATCTGCTGTTAGCACAGATTTGGTTGTTGCTAATGAAACAGCTTCTACTAGTCCGCATTTAAATTCCGAACCGGATTCTGCACTGACTGCTCCTACGCTTCATTGCAACGAAGGCATTGTAGTTGATTCAGATGATGATGAATCTAAAAAACCGACTGTTTCAGTTGTAATTGACGATGAAGACGCTCACATTAGCGTAGAGAATGACAACAGCGAAATTACTTCAACAACTGTTGAGGAAGTTCCAACTCCTCTAATTGAGGTAGTTTAATTTTTCACACCAGTTCTTTTACTGAAAAAACTAATTTAAATATTTTTTTCTAAATGTCTTAATTTTTAGAATTCTTTATTTGCTACTGGCTTTAGACTTAGATATGTTTAAAATTTTAATCAGCTTTGAGAAAAAAGTTACTTGTTTTTAAGTTGTTAAATCTGAGCTTGTATTTTTTATGACACATTAAGATTTTATGTCAAAGATACGGCATATAGAGATCGTTAGATTTTTTTAAAAACAAGTTGTTAATTACACTTTATTTCAGGATCATGACTACGTTAGTTCACGTACTACTGCTCGCAATACTTCTGGTTATTTTGGCGAGAATAATGAACCATTTCCAGTACTAGAAGGCTTAGAATCATATATAGGTAATATACTTAAATGTCTCTTGAGTTAAATACGATATATATTTAGGTGATGATCGTGATGAACATGATGAATATAGTAATAATTTAAACCTTAGACCAAATCCGGACCAAAGGTATTTTAATTCTGTTTTTGTTTTTCATTCACTTTTTATAAGAATTTTAGTAAACGGTTTCGGGGACTACGAGATGAACATCATGGACGTGTTACTTCGTCAGTACCAAGTGTAATTAACGCTAATTCTCATGGTCCTAATTCATTTTCACGTGTACAACAAGTACGAACAGCCTTTAGAGGAGGTAATTTTTGCAATGTATTTTTCTACTTAATATGGATTACAGAATTTTTATTATTCAAAACTTTTTTTTTTTATAGATTTTAGTTTTTTTATTGTTAAGATAATTATTCTCCAGTCTCAATGGGGGGCGTCCGTATGCAAGGACGACGTATAGTAGGTGGTGGTCAGCAACCTTTACCGACTGTTTTTAATCAGAGGCGTGTTGTTCATCAAGGGTTTGTTTAAAGCCAAGTGAAATGATTTACAGTTATTAATTTAGAGACTTTAATAATCAACTAGTAATGAGAACAACAGGTGGACGAGGATTAGAACAAGTTCCCGGTGGTTATCGTTATTCTACAACAGTTGCTACTCCGAATCGCACTGGGATTGTTTCTGGAAATAGTGCAGGTAGTTATTCAAACGCTGCAGTTATTGCCAATGATCCAAGTCGGGCTGCCAATGATGTTGCTCCGGCACCTTTAATTATTCCTGCACGTGGTGCGAAAACTTTGCAGCGAAGTCGAAGTACTTTATAAAAAATATTTTTATATTAATAACAGTTTAAAATATGAAATCTTTCATTAGATTAAAATAGAATTTTTTTTAATGTAATAGTTTTGAAGTCGTTTTTGTTAATATAACAAATGTTGCTTTATATAGTATATACATATTAGAAAAGGGCATAAAAGTTATTGAACTGATTTTGATTATAGTCTCTACGCCAAGTCGTAGCAGTATTCGTGATGATCATAGTTCAATGCCTAGTTCAAATTATTCACCATCTCCACGTAAAGTCTATCAATTATCGAGAGGCAGTGCTGGCGTAGAATATGTTCCACCTCCTAGTGATATGCATTCATATGTGAAAGTACCAGAAAATTATGAGTCTGGATCTGAAATGATGGTAGGAAAAACTCAACAGTATATAGAAAATAATAGAGGAACGACTGATTCTTCTTCAGCTACTATTATTGACGTGGTTGAGGAAGAAGAGGCCCAGAATGCAAAATTTTTTCAACGTCATTCGCATTCGATTTTGTCATTACGTGATAAGCAATCACGAAGGATTTCATTTAACGGTATTTTTTGTAGAAAATATTGGCATTTTTATGTGATACTCACAAATAATTTTGAATTTATTTTTAGACTCTGCGCAGCAACATGACTCACAACAAGCATCTCCACTAAAACCATCTTCTAGTGAACATCATTCTTTGTCTAGTTCTCAATCACATCAACAGCGATCTCCAATTAGTGGTCGATTTCGCACTGTTGTTGGAAGTGTGGGAGCCCATACTATTCCGTCAATTCTTCAACGAGTTAATCGTGCTCCTTCCAGTCAAATATCAACTGAGTATGGTTCTGTTATGGAGCAACAAGATGTAGTGAATTATTTTTATATTGTTTGTTGGTTTATAATTAAAATTTTATAGGGTTACACAATTCCACATGATTCTGATTCTATTATTGCTTCAAAACAAGCTCAGAGGCCACGCGGCAGACCTGTAAATTTTAATATTTTTAGTTGAGAAGTGATTTATAAATAGAAGTAGTGGCAACTTAATGTGTAAACGTTTTATAAAGTTATAATTAATTTAGCGTGCTAATCGTTTGGCAGCCGGATCACCATTATTAGGTGGTGCCACAGTTTCTGATGCTACGTTGAGCCATCAGCAACAACAATTGTACAATGAACGACATCAAAAACAACAACGACAATACCCTGAACACCAACAACAAGTTCCTGATGGTGATCTAGCTTTATCTCAATACATAAGGTCCTCCTCTCATCCATTAGTTTCACCATCGGTAAACGCTTCTTCAAATGTTCTACATCAAGAATATCATCGACAACAACACTCACAAAATGTAAATCAAATTGCTCTTAATGCTTCTCAACAGCAGCAAACGTCGCAATCTGCTTCTTATGTTTATCAACAACAACCTTCACAGCACCGTAACGTCGAACAGAGTGCAACATCTGGACTTTCGGATTTTCATTCACAGCAGCATCTTCAGCAATCAAATGTGGATTATGCTGATGTTTCAACGCTTCATCATCAACCTCAACACGGCGTGGTTGGCGATCAACAACAATACCAGCGTTTAGAAGATTTGGCTGAATTAGCCCAATTATCACAGCAACATCAACAACAATTTATTACTTCGACTCAGCGACCTATTTACCAACTTTCTGGTAATTTTTTTAACTTTTATTTCCATCACATGATTTTTGTTTTTTGCTTCATATTTTTAGGTTACAATGTTTATGCTTGTTTTTGTTGTTTATATTAGATTATTATTAATATAATGCGAATTTTTTTAAGGAGGATCACCTCCTATTTATGTGCATCCTAATGGAAGAAGTCCAACGAAACAAGGTCGTTTATACATGGATACTGAACAACGTTTGGTCGCTGATGAGGAACAATTGGCTGGACAGCAACCACAATATTTTAACTCTGAAGATTCAACTCTTCAACAACTGCAAAGTTATCCTCCATATGGTGCATATGCGGAGAATGAGCGAAGTTTGTTTTTATTGCGACTTTGCAAATTCTACTTTTAATAAGCGGAAATTTTACTATGTTTTTTTGATTCATATTTTAAATTTTAGTACCTGATGGCGCATATAATCAGGAAGATCAATTAAAGTCTTCGCAGGATGGTATCTCTGCTTCTCAATTGTCTGCTAAGAAACTACGAAAACAAAGGCCTCTTAAACAATTAAAAACTTCAGAAAACGAGAAAAATAAGGAATTAAAGGAAAATAAGAAGGATATTAAGACTCAACGTCGTTTGAAAAAGGGTTTTAGTTTAGACCAAGAGGATTGGGAGGGTGAAGAGTACACAACGCGGTGTCTTTGTGATATGACTCATAACGATGAATTTATGATCGAGTGTGAACGTTGCAAGTAATACTTTTTAAATATGTAGATATCAAATTATTTTAATTGTAGTAAAAATATCACTGAAATTACTTAAAGTATAAAATTGTTCTGTTTAATTTAATTCTTACGGTAATACGTTTAGTGTTTGGCAACATGGTATTTGCATGGGTATATCGCAGAAAAATGTTCCTGAAATGTACTTTTGTGAACTTTGCCAACCAAGGCCTCTTAAGCATACAAGACAGCAAGCTGCTGCATTACAGCAAAGAAAACTTTCCAAATTAGAAGATATTTCTAAAAAATCAAAAGATAAAAAGAAACGGAAACAAAATTTTAAACCGAAGCGAGGAAGGGTGAGTTACTTGTTTTTTAAACTTGGAATATATTTATTTTAATAAGTTTGTTTTAGAACAGTTTGACTCAAAAGGGCACTACATCTCAAGTAAAAAAAACAACTGGCATGTTTAGAAACTTTATTGAAATTACTGAAAATCAATATTCACGTAGTTTAAGATCTTTTATTCAACAAACACAGAATGCGGTTTGTTCTAAATGTAATTTTAGAATTTTAAGAAGTTTTGTTTATTTAGGGCGATTCTGGTTTATTGAGTATGCTTAAAGGCGAAGTGCTTGCTCGTCAGATGTTTGTTGCTTCAAACGTGGAGGGCCTTGTTGCAACGCATGAAATTGTCGTCGGTTTGCCGGTAATTGAGTACAGTGGCTGCTTCTCTCTGGCAAATGAGTCTTTTCTACGCGACAAAACATTAAAGAACAATTTTACGTTGAGATATACGTATGTATTAAACTTAAAAAAAATACATTATTATAAAAAGGTGATTTTAAAATACCTCGACGATATATTTTTAATTTTAGTTAATGATTTTTTAATGTTATTTACTTTCTCAAAAATGTTGTTTTTTTATACTATTGCTTGTTGAAGAATTGTTTACTGATTTCCACTAGGTTGAAATGATGAACAACATTTTTTTGTCTTATACCTGAATTAGTTTTGAATTTAATATAATAAAAATGTTGTCTAAAGTTATTGTCATAGTTAAACCAAAATTTATTTGTATTATTTAAACAGCTTTCTATTTTTAAATTTACTTTTTACTTTGGATGTATAAGTTTCTTTAATTAATCTTTCTCATTTTTGAATCACGATTAAATTTTCTTTTTAGTGGTTTTGGTGAGCAAAATGCAATTCTTATTGATGCCAGTAAGATGGGTTCAGCTGCTCGATTTGCACGTCGCTCATGTAAACCGAATACTGAAATTAAGCATGTTATTTATGATGGACGTTTACATATCCTTCTCGTTGCTACTGAAAACATAGATTTTTCAGCTGAAGTATTTTTTTTGTTTTCAAATCTTCAATTCATAATATTCAATTATATATTTTCAATCTTTCAATCATAATTTTTTTAAGATTACAATACCATTTGATTATGATTATACGACTTCTCTCGTTCCTGTTAACTGTGCTTGTGGAATCACGGATAATCAATATGTAAATTAAACTTATTTTTTATACATTTAGTTTTTGAAAGTATTATGTATAAGATTGTAAACGAAAATGTTTAGAATAATGATGATTGCGAGATAATGAAATTTAATCAGGCTTTGGCAATGACAAACGCAACTTTTTCGTCTACTACAAGGGAACATACTCCATTAGAACCACCATTCTTACATTTATCAAAGCGAACAAGTCGTTTATTATCAAATAGCTTTGTTGACAGTAGGACGTCATTAAAATCTCCACTTGTAAAGCATGTATCAATGTCGCCTTCAAAACCATTAAGTGACAACTTCAAGCCACGAGGGGAAGCAACAGGAGAGATAAAGTCAATATCCTCTGGCTTATCAAGTCTTCAAGCAACAATGTCCAAAACATCCGAAGTATTGGCTAATTTTGATAAAGATAATTTAAAGACAGAAGTGCCAAAATCATTTGAAAAATTGTCTGATTGTACTGTAGGAAATTTAAACACTGAAGCCGAAATGTGAGTTTCTTTTGTGAAATACTATATTAGAAATTGTTAAAAATAAGTTATTTTTTTAGTGATATTTGATATCTATTGTGTTACTTACGATTTATTTTAATCACGTTTGTTTTTTAATTACAGAATATCAAAGACAGAGCTAAAAGAGTTTCCAGGTGTTAAGCTTCGACGGTCAGCTAGAAAAGTTTCGCCAACAATAAACTTAATAAAACTATCTGTTTCTGAAGACCATGTGGAAACAGTAACTAAAAAAAATGAGGGTAACCGAAGCTTCAATAAATCTGTAGTTAAAACTCCACTAATGAAAGAAAAATTAAACGTTTTAAAAATGTCTTTGCCAAGTACTAAAACAAAAACTTCTGAAATTCCAATAGTGAATACACGAAAAACTCGGAGCACAATAGCCAAAAAAAAAGAGTCGAACGCCGAAGAAAATCATTCAGCGATTTTGAAAAGAGCTTCCTCAGCTGAAAAAATAAAGATGGTTTGTTTGAAAACAGTTTTTTTTAGCTTGTTTTGTTTATGTTATTTTAGTATAGTTATTGAATTTATTTTATAGTCTCGTGAGGAGCGCAAATTGCAAGAAACTTTAGCAGCTATTGAACGTTTTGAACAACGAGAAAGACTTAAATTAGGGCGAAAATCGCATGATGATCATTCGGCAATTACGCCCAATAGGCGAGCTATTTTTGCATCGATTTCGGCATCTCCTATTAAGAATGCAAAGTATGATTTAAATTCAGATCCTCAAAAAAGACGAATGCCGCGACTTACGTTATCTTCAAGCTTTTCTTCTACTACTTCTGCTGCTTCCACGAAACGAATTTCTCTTATTGAAACAAAGAAAAGGAAAAACAATGAAAGCAGCAGTACTTTTTATTTTTTATATTAAATTTATTTTTTATCAAATTACATTTTTAGCTTCACCTCTAACTGGAAAAAACTTAAAGCGAAATTCTACTTCTACGTCTAATTTAGGGGTATTTTTAGTTTAAAGTTAGCTGTTTATTAGACTGTTATAGAAATATATTTTCAGACGGATACGCCTTCGAAGAAAAATCGTGTAGAAAACAAACAAATTTCTCATGTCGAAGCTGCACAGTTATTGACGGAGATGGCTTCTGGGATTAAATCAGATTCTTCAGATGATAGTCCTATTGTTAAGAAAGGTGGTTTTATACATTTTACCTCAATTTTTAAATAACATTTTTAATTATAGATTGTTTATTTAATGTAACTGTTGGAAAAGTATTTGTGAAAATACTTTATTTAAAAATTTTAACTTTTTTTATATTTTTAGATAAAATTGATGGTAATATTAGAGCTCGTATTGTGCAAGCTGCCGAAATAGCATTAAATCAAAATAATACAATAGTTAATAAAGGCGGAAAAGCTGCAACCATTGCAAGAGATTTTAATTTGAGAAGTGAATTTCGGACTTTAACAGAGGGTATATCTACTAGACGTAGTCAACATTTAAAAAGCCATTCAAAAGTACACGAATGTTTAGAACCAAAAACATCTTCGGAAATGGAAGAAACAATTGATGCTGTGGAGTCTACTGATTCATTTACTGCTAGAGCTGTAAAGAAACTCACACTTGATGAGTATAGACGAAGAAAAAGCTCTATGGCTGGAGGTTTCTTATCTACTAGTAAAATTTTAACTTTAATTTGTTTCCAATAGGTGTATACTTCATAAATTTTAGCCGATGGAAAACAATTAAAAGTATCTCCATCGAAGCAGACTAAGAATTCATCTTTTATGCCAAGCTTTAAAGAAGCTTCTGTAGTATCAGGTCTTTCTTTGCCAGAGTCACAACTTTCACTGCCTGCAGTTTTGGGAATTCCCATTAGTTTACCATCTTCACTTAGCTCAGCTACTATTTCGAAACCTAGTCCGCTTGAAGAGACTCCTTCTATTGATGAGTTAAAGAGAAGAATTTATGGAGGGAAGTCAGATCCTGTAAAAGTAATTTTTAATTTTACATATCTTAATTTATACTATATTTATATTTGTAGGCTTCCGAGGATGACAAAGTACAATCAACAACTACTACTACCACACTAAAGGTTTCTCCATCACCATCTGTTATTCCTAACTCTGTGGCTGCTGAGGTATCACAACCAAGGTTATCCTTGGAAGAGCGCTTACAAAAACAATTTGGATTGCGTTTTAAAAAAACTACCTGTACAAAATTTTAAGCTTCTAATTTCATTTATCCTCAATTATAATTATGGTAGTAATAATACACACAAAAAATTTCATGTTTAGAAATGTTAAGCTTTCTGAAATAATAATATAAAATTTTCAAATATCTATTGCTAAAAATCAGCCATATTTTTTGCTTCTTATACAAGGTGTTTGATTTGCTTCAATCCTTATTAGAAAGAAATTTAATAAGTGCTCCTAAATAGTGATAAAAAAAAGAATAGAACTAAATGTAAATATTTAAGCTTAATATATACGAATACATTCAAAACTATTTTATACTTAATTAATTGTTTTCAAAATTTTTATTACACTTTAATTTAAACACTAAAAAGACGTTAATTCAAAATCAATACTTGACTAATGCTATTCTTTTTGCGTTCCGCTAAAAAATGCGGCTGGAATCTTTTGTTATATAGCAAATTTATTGCTATTTTGTGTGTCTTAACAAATATGTTAATAAACCTTCAAAATTAGAAGCATGTTTGCAAAAAATGAAGATTCCACTTGCTGCCCATTGTACATATTTTTGTGCTATTATTATACTTTGCCTTTTCATTCTTTGCAGTCGTTTAGAACGATTTAAATTGCGATGTACAAGTCATTTTAATCACTTTTTGTAGCCCTCGGCAATTTAGCAATTCTTTTAGATAGTTAAAAATACTTCTTAAATTTTTCTGCGTTAATATATATTTGTTTTTGAAAGCGATAAAAAAATTCCAAAGTATCGGAATTGCTTTGTTGCAAAATGGAATTTTGTAAACTATTTGTATCCACATTATGTAATAAAATATTCAAAAATTATTTGGTGTATGGAGTTTTGACGCAGTTTTAAAATCCCGGTATAACCCATTTCATATTAAGCCAATATTCAATAAATAAATAGGTAATTTTCGACAGATAATACGTTATTACAATTTGTTTGATTTTTTTTGGAAAACTAAACAATGAAAATGACATTATTTTAAAAATTCCACTAGAATTTGTCTTAAAGTGAACAACTTTCGTAAATAGACTTTATGGACATTTTAAAATAGAAAAGGTACAAATATTTGTCAATGCTATTCCAGACCAGTCTTTCTGGCATTAAAGGAAGTGAAAATACAAAGAAAACTCACAAAAAGTTATGCTGTAGTTGTGGGAAAACTTTTGTTATGGGGCCAGATGTACACTTTATTGTCTCTTTTCTCCAAAAGTATTCATTTATTTTTGATTTACCAAATTGTGAATTCTTCTCAGAGTGCTTATATCTTCGGATTGAATCAGACGTAATTTTTTTAACATTATGATTTATGAGCATTTTAATATTTTACCTAAAAAAAAGTATATTTTATTTTTATAATAAATATTTTAACTTTTATTATTAATTAAAGAATTTTTTTTTATGTTTATAATTACTAACATAATTATAATTTAAGAATGTAGTTTTTTACTTTAGTGGCTCCAATTTCTTTCGTGCCTTAGCTATTCTGAATTGAACTTAATCTTGACAGACTTTGAAAACTTTAAGGTACTTTTTAACTTTTTTAATTTATATGTTTTATGTCTACAAACTTAGGGTTGTCCACCTTCTCTTTCAAATTACTTCAGTGATGCCTTGAAAGCTACTCACTTAAAGGAATTTGAGCCTATCAATGATACAAAACTTTGTTTATCATCTGTAAAACAAGTAAAAGCAAAAAAAGTATATGAGTTGAATCACTTTAGTCGCATTTTTGAAGTTGAATGCGAGAAATTTAATATTAGACGAGTTGTAGATATTGGCTGTGGATTAGTGAGTTTTTTGAATTTTCTAAGTATATAAATGGAATAATAGGAAGTTTGGAAATAATTAATTTAACATAAAATTGTTTGTTTTGTATTTACATTTAGCTTTATTAATCTTCTCACCACTATATTTTTAATGTTTAGGGGCATTTATTGAACTTATTTTCTGCTAAAGGCATTGAATGCATTGGGATTGAAGCGAATCAAGCACTTTGTTTTGTGGGAAGGAAGAAATATGGTTAAATTTTTATCAATATATATTTTTTAATTTAATTTTTATTTTAGAAAAGTTAAAATTTTTAAACATGAAATTTGAAATTGATGATTTGAAATGTAGGCAAGCGATAACTAGCAAGGTAAAATATTTTTGAAAAAAGGGGTTTATTTGTTGCAGAAACACTAGGGTTTTATTAATTGTATATTCAGATGTGGTAATAAAATTTTCACAATTGAATAATTGATAAAATTATGACTGGAGCAAGTTATATATAACCCATATATGCTATTTTAAAGCCATTTCATATTAATTTTTGTCTGTATTTATCAAATAATACGGTGATTTCACATTTTTGAAATTTAAAACCAAAAAAAAACCTATTTAAA
>JANSTW010054490.1:0-12085 GCA_027564275.1 Diadocidia ferruginosa
AAATTGAAATCAATTGGAAATCTTTAGAAAATAACATAAACAATTGAAATTATTTAAAAAGAACGGAAATTGGAAATAATAATTTTAAAAAATGTCTGGAGATTCTCTAGAATTATCTCATAATTTCATCACAATAAGATATCGATGAGATATTTTGACCGAGATATTTTCTCGGGAGGTCCAAATATAATAAAATTTAATAAAAAATTAATTTCATTACCTATAATTTTTCTTTATTATCGATTTTTGTGTGTATTATTAGAAGTTTTACTTAATTATAATAAAAAAATATTTTAAAATTTACAAATCAATTAATTTCTTTTGATTAGAAGCAATTTATTTTTCAATGAAATTGAAATGAACAAGAATCCTGCTTTGAATATATGAATCGCATATTGTGTGTACACAACAGTTTTTCTTTATAAATAAATAATGAAAGATATAATCATTAAAAATTAAGCGCACAAAAAACCAAAGCTAAATAACAACCCAAAGTGCATTAAAAATGTATACAAGAAAAGCTCAACTCCACCTTTATTTACCCGCAAATTAATTTTTTCTTTTCATTTTTTATTATTTATAACTTCTGCATAGACCAGCGATGGCCAACCAATGAGCCGTGGATCATAAAGCGATCTACGAACTTAGGATTATAAATACCCTAGTCCCTATAGAGAAAGTTTAGTCCGTTAAGTATTTAAAATATTTATATAATTTTTTTAAACAAGCATATATAAAGACAAACCTAACTGACGGTGGGACTAAGTGACTGTGGGACTAGATTGACTGTACTGCTGACTGACTGATTTTGGGACTGACTGCGAAACTGACTGTGCGACTGATTGACTATGAGACTGACCAAATTTAGTACTGACTGACTGTGAGACGTACTGACTGACCTGTGGAACTGATTTTGGGATTGACTAACTGACTATAGGATTGACTATAATTAATTATAATAAATATGTTAGTTACACAAAAACAATTTGTATTTAGATGTTTATGTACAGAAATCTAACTGACGGTGGGACTGAGTGACTGTGGGACTGGACTGACTGTGCAACTGACTGACTGACTGCGAAACTGCCTGACTGTGACACTGATTGACTATGGGACTGACTAACTTTGGTATTGACTGACTGTGAGACTAACTGACTAACTGTCTGACCTGTGGAACTGACTGACCTGTGTGACTGACTAACGGACTATAGAATTGACTGATTGTAGAAATGACTGACTAATCGATTGACTGACAAAAATATCTGCAAATTGCATATAGATTTTTTAGAACAATTTTTAATCATTTTTGACCCATCAAAAAAAAGTTCGTCCATACTGCCAGTCTATATGTAGTCGACTATTATCATTACAAGTAAAATGTTTTCAAAGCAAAAACTATACATAGAGTATATGCTATCCGCCATAATTTTGTATAAATATATTTATTTATAATATCAATTGCATGATTATTGAAATTATAGAAATTCTTTTTGATTTGCTTTATAAACATGATAGTTACACAAAAGCAATTTGTACAGAGATGTTTATGTATAATGTATATATATTGAAAGGAAAACCTTTCAATGTAATATTTATAAGAAATGTTTAAAATTTAATCAAACAAGCAAAAAGGAGAGCTAAATTAAATGAAATATAATTTTTTTTAAATTGCTTATCGAAACGAAAATACCAATAACCTTAAGAGGGGCACATTTTTTGTTGGTACTTGATAGGCCTTTTGTTATGAAAAATCAAAAGCTTTCGATATACATTTTTTTTTAATCTAAATCAAAGGATTTCATTTTTTAGAAGTAATTACCACTTTTTGTCTGTCTCCTGAATATTTAAAAATTGTACAGTTATTTTTCTGCCCCATCTTTTTATGAGCTCTTTACTAGTAAATATAATTAAATATAATTTTTCAGTCATATCCTTTTTTATAAAAAAAAATTAAATAATATTTAATCTAAAGATGCTCTTCATATAATATATTTTTAATATTATTACTATTATTATTATTCATATAAAATAAGCAATATGACAAGAAGCTAAGCGAAAAAAAGTTAATCTTTTAGATAAAGCAGCGCAATATATATACAGGTAAGTCTGGCATATCGTTTACATGTTCTATATGATGATCATAATAGCATAAGCAAAAGATGATGCCAGACGTTATAAAAAATAATATATAGGTATATATCCTTTTAGCATATAGCATTGACAATATTATATACATTTTCCTTTTTGTATTATATACATACAGGAGATATGAAAAATAACTTACTTTTATAAATCAAACATCCTGTTATGGGAAAAAGGTAGATATTTTGTAGAAAATAGATAGTAAAAGGAGTATATAAATGCGGTAAAGACTATAATAGATTTAAGAATATAATCTGAATTGAATTGAAAAGTTTTATTACATGGTTAGACTTTACTTTTTTGTATATAAAGTATATATAATATTCTCATTTTTAATCCAAACTATATATTATACACGGAGAGAAATTTTATTTTAATATATTTAATGTTTCTTATTATTTTTCTAATACATAAGATTTTAAATCAAATCAAGAAAATAATTATTCAAAATAAGTAAATAACTCTCATTGGCTTATTAACTGCGGAGGATCACCACTAATGACAATTTTGGTAACCTTTCGAATAACTACAATCTCAATGGTAAATTATTTAATAAGTTATACGCATACAGATTTTTTTTTTCTAAAATCTAGGTAATGATTTCTCTGATTTAAAAAAAATACATATAAGATAATCAAGCAAATGATTCCCTAAATCTTTCTCAAATTAATCCCCAATACATCTTTAATTTAAGAAAATATTTTTAAAAATGATAGCAAAATGTTTACTAAATTTAATATTATTGAGTATTGACCTTAATGCGTCTGCAACATACACGACAACTGGGTATTTTGTCCACCGGAACGTGAAATTTTCTTTTGTGTCATTATATATGCTTATACATGAATATCCACAAATTTAAAAATTTTAATAAATTAATCCAAAAGTGTTACGATCTACAGAAAAGATGTCAAAAATTATATACTTTTATCGTCCAATGACAACTGCAATTTTGACGATTTGGCATACAGTATAGCAACGCTAGAGTTTGTTAACTCTAAGAAGCAGGACAAAAAATATTAAAATATTATAAATGCGTTAAAAGGAGAAGAAATATTTTTGTTATGATCAAAGTTCAATGTAGAATGAACATAAATTTAAAATTTTCCTGATTTTTTTCTGTGCGTGTACATGCGGTAAATATTATATAGGTACGCAATATGTCATATTAAATAAATGATGTACCTTTATAATAAATTTATATAAAAATCATGTATAGTATATAATATTAAATAATATATAAATGGAATGAACCCACAAAACAGTCTCTTTAAAGTAATAATATAGTTTGCCTTTTTTATTGTATATATTTAGGTATATAAGATGCCAAAATACGGAAGGAACTATCAAATTTAATTTTATTATGTTGCTGTAACAATAAATAAATCCGAACAAAGAAGCATATATATATCTATTATGTGGATTATATGGACATTTTTATGCTGCACAGTTTCATGCACTAAATTTGAAATACTTGAGAATTATATACAGTTTTTTGATAATTATAAATGTTCACTCATTGCAAATATTATTCATTATTCATAACACTAGTCAACACTGAAAATTTTTCCAGAATTTTGTAAATCGTTTTAGAGTAATTTGCGCTAAATTCGAAAATGGCAACAATTTTTTCTAACAGCTCCAATTTTTAAAATATGGTCAATCCGCCATTTTGAAAATACGAAAAAGTTTCAGTTTGATTTAACCCAGAAAATTTCAAAAAGTGTTATTTTGTTGAGTAGTGTAATAACTCGCTAGGAAATTTTAAAATAATTATAAAATGTCCAAAATCAAAAAAAAACTTACAAAGTTCACAGCTCATAAATTCTATATTGCCTATATATAATTTAGCTACCTTTAGAATTTAATTCTAGTCATGAAATAAAATATATCTAGACATTTCATAAATTTAAATTTAGAGTAATTGAAATTGACATTTTCAATTAATAGATTTTCTACATTATATACTGTTATATATTATGTACTCTATTTAAATATATCATCATTCAAATTATATGTAGAAATAGACTCTTATTTGAAATCTAATATTTATTTTAATATTTTATTGTATATATTTATTTATAATTTATATACGAGAATATAGAATAGTTTATTTTAGTATAAAAATATTGCAATGCCGAATATTCCATAGATGGCATGGCATATGATGATGTGCGTTAAGAAATGGATTTTTTGTATAATTTAAACAAAATTTGCTACAAAAATTTTAATTGAATTTGATAGAATTTAAGGGTTTTTTAAATTTTCTTTATTTTATCAAAAGCTCTTCATATTTTATTAATAATTTATATATATTTTTTTTTATTTTACGCTTTTATCTTACAACTTTTTATTTTATTCATTGTTACTCCATTCAAAGTACTCAGTTCTGAAAAGTGAATACTTTTGTAATAATATTTGCTCTAGTTTTGGCCAGATCCTGCAAAAATATGATTTATTTACTCATATAGAGTTGCACTATTTCTAGGCTTACCCTTCCTCAGTGGAGTTGGATAACACTCTCCAGATAGCTAGAGCCATAGGCTCAGCTCATATAGTATTACAAAAATTTTCACTTTTGGTTGACCGATTAGTCTGTTCCTAAATCACAAATCATAATTGAGCGTTGGCTAAAAACCTCGAATAAATAAAAAATTGAAATTTTTGTAAAAACAAATCTTTGCATGAGAAACACCTTTTAATTTATAGAGGGTTGTCAAATTTTTCAACACAAGTTTTAATATTGAGAGTTGGCTAAACCTTGTGTATATGATATCAAATAGACAATGTTGCATTTATAAAAATGAAATGGATATTTTGTAGCAGTTAGTTTAAAGTAATATTTCAAATTTTCCAAAATAATAAACTACCCCCTTTCTATAAATTCACTTTCCGACTTTTTTTTATTATTATTATTAAAATGCGCGCGCGGTGTCACTTTTAATTAAAATCAACCACCATAAAATTAACAAGTATAAATAATTGTGTGACGCAGACAGACAGTCACGACTGCTGCTGCAGAGTTATTAGCGGCTATATAATAATAATAGGTAGATTAAGGTACAGCGTGTACCTATGAAGCTGTGCGAGATAAATAATAGACAATTTATTAAATAGATGTTTTCTAATATTATAAATGCGGCAACACATAATGTAAAATTTACAAATAGATATAGCTGAGGTTTCATAGCACATAAATATTGTATACCGCATGAATAATAAGAACAGAACAACCTCCCCCAACCCATTAATGTTTTATTGTATAAATGTAAATTTCTAAAGGATTTATTAACTAACTAACTGATGTTGATAAACACGCAGCATCGCATCCCGAGATTGAAGCCATCTAATTTTATGTATATCGTCCATGTACTTAATATTATTATTTATGCAATAAAATCTCGCAACTAATTTAATTAATTGACTTTGTGTTCTATACACATACAGCCCTTGTTTGTTACCATGGGGAGCTCAGAGATTTTTGTATAATTATATTTAAATTTGATATTTATAAATGGGTGTTGTCGTCATCGTCGTCGTCGGCGTTGTGTTGCCGTGGTCATAGAAAATTTATTAATTATGTAATCTAATTTTTGGGCTAAAGTGTGCCTATATTATATTTAGAGTGTTATATATAAATTTTATAATAAAATATTTTATATTGAAGTGCATTATGCGCGGGCACACGAAATTGTGTAAATTATAATGGTAAAATATTAAGTTGATTATAAAATCCCTTGTAAATGTTTTATGCGCAAATTTATTGTGGCAACGGCTAACAACATATTATATTTTATCGTTTTACAGATTTAATTGATAATGGCGGGTATAGGGTTTGATGAATTACAATAACTGTTTACATATCAGTATAGTCGAGAAAGGCGAGTTCGTATTTCCGAAATAATTTTGGATTTATAATTTCTGAAATATTATTTCCATAATTCTTAATTTCTGAAATTATTTTCGTGATTTCTGAAATATTTTCTAATTTCCGAAATGATTTCAGTGATTTTCGAGATGATTTCTGAAATAATTTCAGTGATTTCTGACATAATTTCTAATGTCCGAGATAATTTTCGATTTGATTTCCGTGATTTTTTTTATAATTTCTTAAATAATTTCCATGATTTCTGAAATTATTTCTTATATCAAATGATTTCCTAATTGATTTGTTTCTTATTTCCAAAATGATTGCCGTGATTTCAGAAATGTTTTCTAATTTTGAAAATGAATTCTAATACCTATCTTAGTTAATTTTCAAATTTTTTCCCGTGATTTCCGATTTTTTTTTTAAATTTCTGAAATAATTTCTACTTTATTTCTCATTTCTGAAATTATTTGTAATATCAGAGATAATTTCCTTATTGATTTCCGTGTTTTCAGAAACGTTTTCTATAATTTCCGTTATTTTTGAACTAAAATCTGATTTCTGAAATGATTTCTAATATCGAAGATGATTTCCTAATTGATTTCTGATTAGTTTTCTAATTTCTGTCATTTCTGAGATGATTTCTCATTTCTGAATCGAATAATCGTAATTGTCGAAATTAATTCTGACTCGAATTCTGATGTCCGAAAATTGTATCCATAATTTGATTTTCTATTTTTAAAATAATTTCTTAATTTCAATATATTTTTCAATATTTCCTATAATTGACGATCCACCACTGCATTTTTATAATGCATTATAATAATTTATTTATATAACATAACAACTAGTTGTACTATATTATGTAGACAGGTTTGGGTTATATATGGTATTAAAGGCTTTACAAAATGGTTATAAATGAGCACTTTTGTTAGTTAGTATATCTCCTACATTATAGTATTTATTAACACATTTTCTATATAGTGTTGCATTTTAACCCAG
Source organism: Diadocidia ferruginosa (assembly GCA_027564275.1). NCBI lineage: Eukaryota > Metazoa > Arthropoda > Insecta > Diptera > Diadocidiidae > Diadocidia > Diadocidia ferruginosa. The sequence continues at coordinate 7,013 of JANSTW010054490.1, forward strand.
CAATTTATCTAATTATAAATATGGAAAATGCATTAAATACATTAAAATGTAATACACGCATATAAAGTGGCGAAAGGTGATTTTTTTTTAGTCTCGCTCGTTATAGTACGCGATGTTTGACATCACCCATTTTGGTCAACAAAAAGAATGCAAAATAAGACTTAGCAGGCTATTAAGAAAATAATAACTGATTACAATCTGGTGGTAACAATTTATTTATTCAAAATGGCGGATCAGTGACCTCAAAAACCTCGTAGTACAAGTTATCAACTAAGTCGCAACCAAATTGTTTTTTATAAGTATTTTTGTAAATTGTTTAAATAAAATATTTGTTTTTCTTAACATGCCCCTAATCTGTACGCCATATTGTGTCCACCATTTTGATTGAAAAAAGCACCATACAGTTTCAAAAAATATTGATTTGTACGAAAGTTTGAAGACGGCAGAAAGCATTTTATTTTTTAAAATTTAGATGGATAGAGGGGGGACCTTTCTGACAGCTAATCGCCCAAATATATCGATCACTCGCCACTGCATTTGAAAAATATTTATAATTATATATAATTTAAATGTATGAGAGCAATTCATTTGCTATTTTAGAATAAATATATTTTATATATTATATTCCTATATATAGTGTTTGTATTATTTAGCAAATTGTGAAGAATTACAAATAAATTAAATTAATTATAATATCATTGAAGTGTATATAGAATATATGAGTTCACCTATTCCATCTATTTCTATACGATATAATTTAAATTTAGGGTAAATATAGATATTTTATAATCAATATATCATACATGAAGCTTTTATGTATATTTATTTTAAATTATTTTAAGAATTTATTAAATTCTCTATAGATATATATATTTATTAGTTATCTATACGAATGGGTCAGGCACGAAGCGTTGGTATTTTTCAACGGAAGCAGTAAAAGTTTTGATTTTTCGATAAAATCTCAGCAGAGTTTGATGATATTTCAATGTAGAATTTGACGAAATTTTGTTGATATTTTAGTTTTTTTTTTGCAGAAATTAATGCAATTTCCCTAAGAGGTTCTAAACCTTTTAAGTTAGTTTTTTCTTCTTCTAAAATTTCAATATAAATTTTGCTCAATAGCCTGTAGATGTATTATTTTGTTCAATTACGATTTTTTTGTAATTAACCCAACTGCAACCATCACATACAATTAAAATTCAGGTAACTTGCTTAATTATCTCAAATTTTTTCCACACCGCGCGCGAAAAAAAGAAACTTTGCGCTCAGATTTCGTATAATTTGTGCTTTGTAAAATATTTTATTACGTTTTTTTTTTAAATTTCTTAAAAAAAAAACTTGGATTTTATATACAGATACCCATAAGTGGATAACAAGTTGGAAAAATGTTAAAAAGAAAAAAATTATAAAAAGGTAACTTTGTTAGTATATATAGAGCTTAATTATCCAAAGAGGGTAATTTTCTTTGGAAATAGTTTTTTTAATGTGTGTATGCGGTGCTTAGCTTCGTCTTTTTTTCTTTTTGTTGAAGATACTTTACAAGTTTATTTTTTTGTATAAAAGTTTACTTTTAAAGCCCATACACTTGGCCGCAAAAATATAGTTTTATGCGGATACTTTTATTTTAACTGCGAATCGTTGAGGTTTTTTCCCAGTTCCTATATTTGTATGTGACTATATACCCCACGTTAAAATGTATACACGTATGATAATATGTTGCCTATTTTAAAGAGAGCATCATTTAATGTGGGTTGATTTTTTTTCTGTACTCCACATCATCGGTAATATAGGAATATGTTGAAAATTTTCAAAAAGGAAGGGTTAAATTGTTTTATTGAGTAATAAAAAGTAACTGCGCCTTGGCAATATAAAATATTTATAGAAATAGGATTTTTCTTCTTCCCTTTGGTTGGCAAAACATTGTTACGATGTTTAAAAAAATACTCTATGCATATAGTCGGAAATAACTAAATGCATATAAAGGGATTGAAATAATATGTATACAAATCAGTGACGAAATGTGTGAGTGGTGGAATGCATTTTTTCGTCATTTTTAAAAATTTAAAAACCGAAAAGATATGATAAAACGCGTACGGAATTAATCCACGCTGTAATAATTTAGTTTTTTTGTTTGAATATTTGAGTATATATATATGATTAGATCTGTAGAACTACAAATTCAGCACATTACCAAGCATTGCCTATATTTCAACGATATAAAATTATATTCAAATCTTATATGATGTTATACATAGAACTACAAAGGTAAAATTATATCAGTTATTACGTTTCAAATGCACGAAATTTTCAATATAATGTGAATGGACTCAGGTTTTTTTGTCTTTGGGACACAAAAAATCAAAAATAGTGTTTATTATTATTATTTTTGTTTGAATACTCAAACGGGTCATATTTGGTTAATCTTCTAACCACTTGGAATTTGACTTGCAATTAAAAAAAAAACAAGAATTAAATATTTATATTTACCTGTCGCATGCTTCCGTTTAATGCAACATTTTTACGCTTCGTGCGTCTGATAAAAAAATATATATACACTATTTTGGGTGGGTAGGTGCTATATAATATGTGGGAAATGATACAAAATATAAAAAAGGATCTAAATTTTATATGTGAATTTGCACACGATCGTTTTACTTATTATAATATTATACAATCTATATATACGCCTCGATATTATAGGCTGAAACGAAACACATAAAATATTTCGATTTATTGTTATTGTTATTAAAAGTTGAATTTTGTGGTTAGAGACGTTTATTTCTGTGTTTTTTTTTTACATAAATAAGGTTTATTTATATATTTTAGATAATATTATTTATTTATATAAACGCTACATTAAAATTTAATCGAATTGAATTGAGAGATGGAAAATATATGAACGACAAATATATATTTTTGGTGTGTAGGAGGAAAAATTGTCCAATTCATTTCCTTTAAATAGATTATTCTTTTTATTGTGGAGCGATAAAAACGCAAAATTCTATTTATCGTATTATACAAATTAGAAAGTAATGTAACTGAATATTTTATTTACAAAAAAACGTGGGAAATTTGGAAAATTTCTTTGGACAAAATTTTACAGAAATTGGCAGAAAAGAAATCGTTTTACATAAAAATTTTCTTTATCTAATTCCTTTATACAAACATATTTTGTATTGTTCTACTGTTAAATTTTATAAAATAACTGCGAAATAGACAAATTCGAAAATTAATCTATATACATAACACAGGTTCTAGACATACTGTCTCACTGCACGTCAAAAACCTTCACAACAAATAAATCCTATACAATTTTTCCATAAATATGTAAAAAAAATGTCAAGTCAATATTATTATTATTCTGTCGTTGTCAGACCATCCACACCATCACCACCACCACTACTCTTCAGTCTTAACCTCCTATATATAATTGATCCGCATGTTGTCATATCAAATTTACATTTATTTTTATAATAGAGAAATAGAACATAAACAGCAAGAAAATCCAAACCCCATAGAAAAAAAATCTTCTTTGGTAATTCTAAGAAAATTCTCAATCTCGCAATTATTTATATAAAACAAAATTATTAACTATATTTGTCTTTACTTATTATTATAGCCCCAGACTTTGCTTGCCAAAGCAAATTTTCCATCTCAATTATAAAGAGTCGCAATTATCATCTAATTTTAGTTACAATAATATTTTCACATGTCGAATTACTATAAATATTTGGTCTATTTTGTATCATTTGTGTGTGGACAAAAATATACGAAAATTATTACATTTGCACAATTATATCATTCAGATCAAGTCTAGACGCAAAATGTACAAAAATATATACAAAATTGGTGTCTGTATCTTTGGATTATTATACAATGTTGACGATTAAACAAGAAATTCGCCTATCATCCAAAATACACAAATTGTTTAGGAGGACAAAAAACTGTCTTCTTATAGCTACTTAACCCTTTCGCACGTGGTGCATATTATAATGTACTTTTCAAAAAATATTTATAAATTAAATAATAAAAATTAAAAAAAAAAAATATGTAAAAAGTCCCATAAAAAATAGTTGTTAACCAATAATATATGTTCAAAAAATAATTTTTACCCCTTGACAAAAGGCCGATTTTGTCATTTCCTGCGAAAAAAAAAATATTATGAAATATGGCTGATAAGCGAGACTTTTATATATTTTGACAGCAGCAACGCTAAAATCAGCCACAGCAAGACTAAAATCGCAATTTCTTTGCGATAGTGTAAAATATTCCCGATTTTAATTTTTATTTTAGAAATTTCGCTTTATTATTTTGACAGATTTCACCATTAAACTTTTCGCTCAAGCCTAGACTATACCTATGACTAGTTCCTTTTATGGCGACATGTGTTTTTCTTTTCTTATATTTTGTTTTCATTCGACGCTTTTACTAACCAAATTTCCAATACAAAAATTAAAAAAACATTTTTTTTATAGGAGTACAAATAATTTAAATAATGATTTTGTTCAAAATTAGGTACTAGAATTTTTTCTTTGAATTTTCGAACTACATTCAATCTCTATAGCCCATAAAGAATACAACACCACTGCGTTCTCAACTCAAAATACGCATAAAAATGAATGATAGGAGAATTTCTTATTTAAACGACGATATATATATATATATATATATAGCTCCACGAAGCTTTTATATAACAAAATATAATTTTAAACAAAAGCGTATTTTTTCTGTTATTATTAAAATAGACGAGGGTTAAATTTATATATAAGCAAATTAATTAATACGATTTTTATGTGTAATTGTGTAAAATCTATTTAACAGAACAAAAAACGCGCCAATTGAACGAGGCAAAATTTACGCAATTATTCAATTTGAATTGTGTGTGTAGAAATTTATTGATTTCATACAATTTAATGCTAGAAATTGAAGCAGATAAAATCATTATTATATAAAAACAAGGATATAATTGCATAACTTTTAAAATAAGCTATATATTTATACTAGCTGGTACCCGGCGTGCGTTGCTACGCTCAGGAATGAAATACTCGTTGTTTAAAATTGTGGGGTTTTAAA
>JANSTW010054501.1:0-12084 GCA_027564275.1 Diadocidia ferruginosa
AAGTGACTATTTTTACAATGTTTTGCGGCTTTAGTTCTTCGCCAGAGCCTGTGGCTCTAGCTTATGCTATAGCCTTCAAAAAATATTATGTTTTTACTTGTCGGTATGAGTAAAAAACATCTTATTTTTTGAAGGTTCAAGCGTAAGCTAGAGCCACAGGCTCTGGCGAATAGCTGGAGCCATATAATATTGCAAAACTATTCACTTTTCGTTGATCGCTTAGCCTGTTCCTAAATGTTAATTTTTTTTTCGTTTTATGACGCCCTGAGCCAGAAAAAATAAAAAGTGTACTTTCGCCCGTCTGTCTGTCTGTCAGCAAAATATGTAAATAATCATGAAAGTTTTACACATTTTATTAGGGCTGAGTTTTAAATGATCTTGTTCTTGTTCTCTAGGATTGCATATAGGGTCTCTAGGTCATAGGAAAGGGGGTTCCCATACAGTTTTTTTTTGTAAAAATGTGAGCATATTGAAAAACTTTTTTACCAGTAGTCTGATTGCGCCAATTTTTGGTAAGTGTGAGTTATTACTGATCCCATACAATGCATTTGGGGTCTTTAGGTCAAAGGGTACAGAGGTTCATGCGTTTTTTTTTGCTTAAAATGGCAAATAAATATGAGCTCTATAAATAGCAATTTAAAAAAAAACTGTGTTTTCCCCTTCAGTTTGCACTACAAAATTTTGTATTTTACCCGCCCTTCCATTCAGTATAGGACATAGGTTTTACATAAAAAATGCATTTTAAAACTTTTGCATGCGAACTTTAAACCACGCCTCCTCCGAAAGGGGCGTTTCCCTAAAAGTCGTAATGTATTTTGTTATCGAGAAACCACATAACAATTTACTAACAAAAAGAGAAAAAGCGCTCCGGGCTTGTTCGTTCTCCTGCACTTCAAATGAAAATTTTCTTTCTAGACGGGTTTGGGCCACTTTTGACTCTGGAATTGAATTAATTATTATATTAAAATGGATCTAGTCGTAACTTTAAAATAAAGTAAAAGCAGCATCCCAGTAAAACTCATCAAAATCAGTTTTCGAGTTAGTTTTATACTCTTTGAACATTTTTCGGAAAGGTTTTATGATTCCTTACAATTTTTTCTTTAAAATTAACAAAAAAAGTAACTTAATTGGAGAGAAAAAATTTAAACCGTCAAAAGATACACATGTTTATTACTTTTTGCGCATACATAGAAAGAAATACTCTGACGCATGCATAGATGAAACGCCATCGAAGCAGGAAAAGCGCCCTTTTAATTTTGAAGGAACTATCAAAAAAAATTATTGACCCCACTTAGTGGTCTCAATTTTGTTGTGCCGGTTAACTAGATATTATCCAATTGTTTGAAACATATATAAGGCGCATGTAGTAACCAATTTTTATAAATAAAAAAGTTTTGTGCATCATCAAAATTACTAATAATACGTATATTTTGTTGCAAGTTTTTAAATGTATACAATTTAGAAATTTTGTATTTTCGTCTTTTTTAGTGTAATATTTTTCGGTTTGACCTAAAATTATTATACAATAGCATAAAAAGAATATTTTGCAAACTTGATGCTTTATCCGACATAAGGAGAAAAATTTGTTGAAAATTGAACTTTTAAGCAAACATAAAAAAATTATGTGAATTTTGAAAACTTAACCATTAAAAGAAACTCTGTTTCTGGCTAATAATTTTATCTTTTATAGTTTAAGATAAATTTTCAAATATAATTACTATTATGCTAGTAAAACTCTTTAAGTATTCAAAAGAAACATATACATAAAATGTATGTAAGAAAAATATGAAAATATTCTAAATAATATTTTAAATTACAGGAAACATAACAGCTGTGTTTACATTCAAATGGCTTGGTGAACAAATGGCACAAATTGTGGATGAGGGAAATGAACTTATAACAACAATATCGGAAGGTCGCTACTCAAAAACAATTCAAAATATAAATAGGTATACAATTTTGCATAATCATCCATCAGACAATCGAACTATAATTATATTTTAATTGCGAATATAACGATTGAAAAAGAAAAGCAGCAAAACTTTTCCCATAACTAATCATATTATTATATAGAAATATTTTTTTTATTAATTTAAATTATATTGTATAATTAAAGATCATATCATGATAGAAGTCAAGATGGATTAAAACATTGAATTTATCGCTAACACACTGCATTACAAAGAAAAATTAAAACTAAAACTTCTGACCACGTAACACAAAGGGATGAAATTTATAAAATGTACAGTCCATCGACAGGAGAATAAAATTAATATCGAAGAGAGGGAAGATATCGGGAGATGTATTTCTTGTAAATAAATTAAAAAACAATAGGATTTGTAGATTCAGATAGGAGAGTTATAGTCTAATACGCTTCTTACTGATGAATTAAATGTCAATTCTCCTTTAGTCCTTTATGGGTATATGCTTTATTTGTTCTGAAGTTTATAGGAACAATTACAAAAATATTGCATTTTCATGATATTATCAATAGAGGAGGGAATTTCTTGATGTCTAATGGAGAAAATGTCGAGATGATATTGATTATACAAGGAATGGTAAAGGATGACAGCCTGATAGGCCATTTAATCGTGCTTGATGCTTTTTCCGACTTGGAGTTAGAGTGAAAAGAAAATCATATTTAGGTTAAAGATTCGTTTCGATACTATAAAAAAATATAGGTGAGTCTCGTCTGTGAGAAGAATCTGGAATTAATGGTGGGCTGTGACGTAAATTCGCATCACATGGTCTGGGGCAGTACTAACACGAATCGTAGAGTCGAGGAACTTCTCGAATATCTTGCCTCTACCGATTTGGAGGTGCTAAACCGTGGCTGTGATCCGACTTTTGTAATACCCAGACGACAGGAAGTAATAGATCTTACACTGGGATCTAGAATCATCTCAAGCGGGATAACGGGATGGAAAGTGAACGCGAAGAATTCTCTATCGGGGCCGACCGACCGGTTGACCCTCCGTTTCGTATTTATTGAGGTTAACTTCTGGAAAGCTCAAATGAGATGGCTGCTATTGATGCAGAAGTCAGCAGTTAACATCTGCAATGTTAGCGGCGTTTGAATTTTCATGCCCTCTAAGCAGGCCGAAAAAAGTCACTGTGCCGTGGTGGAATTGTGATTTAGGCATGCTTCGTATAGAGTCTAGAAAGCTTCTAAACAAAGCTCTGAGAACGGGTCTAGAGGCTGACTGGGCAAGATGGGTCATTTACGGACACCAAAGAAGAAGCACATAAGTTTCTTCTGGAGACACATTTTCCAGGCTGTCTCATAGATGAGATACGTCTGGATGAAGTTTCTCCGGAGAATGCCGTGCACTCGCCATGCTGTCGTGACTGGGTCATGGCGGGCAAGGTAATAAGGCAGGCGAATATTATGGCAATAGTCTTTTAATCTATACACATCGCCTGGTCCAGACATGGTTTACCCAGTGATGATGAGAGAGGGAATGAAACTTATAACTCCATTTCTCGAGAGAATTTTCGGGGCTTGGTGATGGGATATATTCCAACATTATGGCGGGACGTGAGAGTTGTTTTCGACAGATACATAAAAGATGGCGCAATAATGTGTCAATCTTAGCATCTTACTCAACATGATTACCAAAGAGGTAGGCCCACTGAAAGTATGGGACTGACCGATGTGGATGTTTGTAGATTTTGCTTAGAGGACGAAGAGACGGCGTCACATGTATACTTTGCGAATGTCCCGCATTTTGTCGTACAAGGCTGAACATTTTTGATAGCCCCTTCCTACAGTTGACAGAGTTGTCAGATATTAAAATGAACAAGGTGCTAGCTTTTATTGATTGTCTCCGTTCGTGTGGGATACCCAATCTGGATGAATACCACACCCAGTCTGGAGATGTCCACACGAGACAACTTCATAAGAGCATTCATTCTTTTTTTGTTGTAAGATACGGCCAGGTATTCCTGGTTCTACGACATGACATAGAGTTCTTCCATCTCAAGTCAGCTATACGCATGAAGTGCGTTTCGAGGAATTGTCGTTTCGGGGAATTGTCGTTTCGAAATTGTATTTTCGGGCAATTTACTTTTCGGGGATTAACGTTTCGGAGAATTTACATTTCGGGGAATTGTCGGTGGACCATTGTAATCCTAGAATAATTGTTCTAATGTTCTAATTTCCCAAAAGCACTTAGGTATATTTATAGCAGTTATGTTTATAATTTTTAACCCTATAAAGGGGTTATTAGTGCTATATGCTCTAAATGTGAGGGTCATATTATAACAGAGGGTCGAATTGTTATTAATGTTTTTGACTTGATATCGCGAAAGGACATTTAACGCTTATTTTGGATTATATAAAAATAGAATATAAGAAAGGATAGATCATATAAAGCAACTAACCCAAGATAACACGTTGAATCAAAAATAATCCAGAATACAAAAAAATATTTATTTTTATTTTCTTTAAGGACATCGGTTCTATTTGTATCAATATCCTTCATACTGTTAATGATAATATCTTTGGTATGGTTGATATTCTATTACATTCAACGATTTAGATATTTGCAAACTAAGGATCGCAAATCGGTAAGTGCAACAACATGTTTTAAGATAGTTTCTTTCTATAATTTGTTCCTTTTTTACAGCGACAATTATGCACTGTTGCCAAACGGATTATTTCGAAAATACCCACAAAGAATATCAAATCAGATGACAAAGAAATCGATAATGATTGTTGTGCCATCTGCATTGAACCATACAAAGTAACCGATCTAATTCGAGTTCTTCCGTGCAGGTATAGCAGTAGATTATATAAATTATTTTTTAAGAATAAAAGAACCAAAAACATTTTCTTTACAGACATGAATTCCATAAGTTTTGTATAGATCCATGGCTATTGGAACATCGTACGTGTCCCATGTGCAAAATGGACATATTGAAACATTATGGATTTGTGGTGGGTTGTAGTAATGCACAAAATGTAAATTCTTCTCCTTCTAATCTAGAAAGTAATGTTGAAATTAGAAGTAATGATGAGCTGATTAGCAGTAGTAGCGTTAGCAATAGTAGTAATAGTAACAATATAAATAATAATAATAATGATAATAGCAATAGACTGAACACAATAAGCTCAAATGCTACAGATACAATAATTACGGAGAGTCGACAAGTAACTGATGTTTAATTTTTCTTCTATTAAACGTGCGATGGGACAGTGTAACACTTAAAACAGATTTTTATTTTTTAAATTTTTTGACTGACATTTAATCGGTTTTTCTATTAGTGATTAGTTTGGCCAAAGGCTAATGGGAAATCCGAATAAATGAATTTGGTTCGACTGATCTAAAATAAATAAAAAATTTAAATCATTTTTGCAATCACTATAAATTGTATAGTGGCATGTACGCGTGAATACAAATATGAGACAAGGATTGAAAATTTATGACAGTATAACCCGTATGAAAAATTTTCTAATGGTAATAATCAAATTATTTTCTTTCTTTGTATGTTATATCTCATGATGGGAGATACACAAAAAAATCTGCCGAAAAATGAGGCTGTGATTTTTACTATAACAAACAAATTAGCGATGTGCGGGTAGAACCGACTCGTCGGATATTAAAATATTCGTCTAATTCACTACCCGACTTGACTCATGTATTACCCGACCCGACTTAACATTCGGAACCCAATTCTAGCGATACGGTTAACCGATCCTTCCTCACACCATTTCTCGACTCTAACCGATTCTATACGACTCCGCTTACGACTTTATTTAGCCTGACTCAAGCAGTGTCGGATATTTCGGGTACCAGTTTTGAAGCACGGACACCGAGTTGGGTATTGCAAAACCCTAATTTGCATATCACTAAATATTAATCTTGATTTAAAAAAACCTTTTCTATACGTTTCATTTTTGTTTAAAAATGTTCGCACAACATTTTCTTAAGTCAAATAAAATTCACAAAACGGAAAAATCAGTCTTTACACGTCATATGTATTTGAAAAACAATTACGCTAATTATTATTATTTAATTTTATTTTTGTTTAATTTTAAGTTATGAAAACTATTTTTTAATTTAAATATTATTTTATATTTTTAATTAAAATGCTGCTGCTTATTAAAAAATTGTAAATAATACGTTAGATGTCTATCATTAGTATATACTATAAATATTTCTTGATTGTAACATTAATTTATGTTCTTTGAACATTGAACATAATATCGACTTAATCCTAAAAACATAATATTTACAGTAAATTTAGGAAGTTATATTTTATTTTTAACGTTGCCCATTTTAAGTATACGAGGAGGGAGACATGAACTAACAAAACCCAATGAATTAAGGTCCAATTTTGTTCTAAGAGGAATAACACCCGACGAATTAACGCCCCTAAGACTATTTTTATTAACATATAAAATGAAGTAACGCCCAAAGAATTACCGTCTGAATGAAAAAAAAAAAATTAAATTATGATTTTTAAAAGAGAAATTTTAGTTTTGGGTTTATATAAAAGTATATTTTGTGTGTTCATTTTGTCATTAATTCTTTGGGCGTCTTTTAGTAACATCTTTTTTGGGTGTTATTTCTTTCGGGCGTTATTTCGTTTTATAATACATTAAGCAAAGAAATAATTGGGCTTAAATTCAACGGGCGTTAATTCGTGTCACCACGAGGAGTTATCTATAATTAATGGCTCCAAATAAATAAAAAAATAAATTATTAACAAATAATTCTTTCACAATTATACGCAATAATTAATTTATAAATTGTTTGGAGTTGCCAAAAAATAAAAGTTGGGTGTTATTAACACACAAAAAATATTGTAACTATATATTGTTAAATTCTAGTCAAGATCGTTTTTTTAATGAAAATAAATTTATACAAATAAAATATCGATAGTTTTGTTTCCTTATATAATTAGAGCTAAATTACAAAAATTTCATAATGAAAATCTATAGATTGGTTAATTTTGGTCAAAAAACATAGCAATATCGAACAGAAAAATAATGGAGTTTTTGTATGGTCATATTTTTAAAGGCAAAGAAAATTAAAAAAGTCTTGGATAATTCAAGATGGTGTCAAAACATAAAAAAAAGTATAGTAATTTCTTTTGGGCTATCAAATAAATAAAAATATACGAGTATCTTAAAATTCGGCTGAAGTTTAGAATTTCCTTTCTCCCTCTAGGGTCCTTTCCTAATTTTGTAGGGAGGTAGGAGTGTCTTCTCTGAACAATGTTTGTTCTTAGAGTTTGCGGACTTCTTTCGGAGGGAAGGAGTGTAAAGTTTGTGTGCAAAAGTTTTCAAATGCAATATGTTAATGCCAAAAATATACAGAATGAAAGAATGGCAAAAGTTAAAAAAAATTGTAGTGTAAACTTAAGGGAGGGCATATCGCCTAATAAAATGGGAGGGGCCTAACCCCGTAAAACAATTTGGATCTGGGTCTTATTTAAGACTTTTTGGGACTCGTCATATTTTTTTGGGTCTAAAAAAGGAAAGAATAAATAATGCATTTGGGTCTAGATATGTGCTTTCAAAATGTGTTCCTAGAAATGTATAACTTATGTAATCTTGAAAGTATAAACTTATTCTGACCTAATTGGGAATAAAAATAAAAAAACAATTGTGTCTTCATAAGTAAGACATAAGTAACATACAAAGTATATACTTCTGAGACTTAAAATGTAATAAAAGTAAATTATTTATTACTACTTTAAGTATTACTTTAGAAACACACAAAGACTTATAATAACTTCTTTTGGTCTATCAAATAAATAAAAATATACGAGTATCTGAAAATTCGGCTGAAGTGTAGAATGCCCCTCCCCCTCTTGGGTCCTTCTCAAACTTTGTAGGGAGGTAGGAGGGTCTTACCTGAACAACGTTTGTTCTTAGAGTTTGCGGACTTCTTTCGGAGGGAAAGGAGTCTAAAGTTTGTATGCAAAAATTTTAAAATGCAATATGTTATTGCCACAAATATACAGAATGAAAGAATGGCAAAAGTAAAAAAAATTGTAGTGTAAACTTAAGGGAGGACATATTTCCTATTAAAATGGGAGGGGCTTAACGTTAGTATGAAAAATATCGAAATATAAACATTTATATGGGTTGTGTGATGTCAAATGAAAGGCCTTGACAAGTGCTACAACTTTAGTTCTAGCGGTTTCAGAATGCAGGGGGTCCGGGGAACGGGAGCCCGTCAATCAAAAATTAAAACAAAACAGGAGGTTCGGAAAGCGGCAGCCCCCTGTTAAGAAGAAAAATCTAAAAAACCGCATATAAAATTAGACCAAACCAATTATTTTGGATCGACGTCTTTTTTGTGTATCTTAACCGTCGGCAGACGCCTGGAAAAATTTCATTAAAATCGTTGACTATAGTTTTTGATAAATAAAAATAAAAACTTATTCTAAGTAGAACCCCAATTTGAGAGATCAGAACTCCCAAACCGCTTTGTCTGCCCTGTAAACATTTTAAAATTTCATGTTTTAAACCAAAATAATCATACTAAAGGTAAAAATGAATGTAAAAACGCACTAAGTTAATACTTTTAGTTTTATCAAAAATTATTATACTGTAATTATTTTTGCCTCAACGACCGCCAGTCTGAGATTTTTTTTAATTGTCTTCTGTAAAAACAAATTAAAGCTGAAGTGTAGAATTTTGCAGCCGAGCGACGCCAACTCCCTGAACAAAAGACCCCTCTATCATCCTACAAAGTTTGGGGACGATCCAAGAGGAAGAGGGGAAGAATATGTGCCCAAACTAAAATTAGGTTTTTGCCCGACTTCTCCGCCTTAGATGGTCAAGTTTTTTCCATTTTTAACTTCCCTTCTCTCTTTAGACAATTAAATCTCTGCCTCAACGACCGCCAGTTCGAGATTTTTTCAATTGTCTCCTTAAAAACAAATTAAAATTTGATTTTTACCTGACTTCTCCGTCCTTAAAAGTCAAGTATTTCCCATTTTTAACTTCCCCTTTCTCTTTACACAACAAAATGAGTAGTTTTAAAATTATGGATTTTTGCTATTCATTCGACGTTAAATTTTGTAACTTATAGGTATTTAAATAGGTATCTTTCATTTGGCATACTAATGTTCTAATAGGCCTATTGCCTATACCCAATAAAATAAGGTTTGTCTCATATCCTAATGTATTCAGGATACATACAATTAAATTAATTGCTTTGAAGATTGTGTATGTTAAATATTCTATTATTTTACCGTGCTTCCAACTCCGCAACTACAATTTTTAATAAAGTAAAGGTAGATTAAAAGTTCGACAGAGAATTTTTTTCCGGCAGCTTATGTCAAAATCAACCAATCAGAACGCGTTCAGCAAGCGGAATTTTCGGACGAGCGGAAAAAATACGCGTTCTGATTGGTTTATTTTGGCATAAGCTGTTGGAACTGTAAATCCGGCGTAAGGCTTTAAAAGTTGGAAAAGGTAAAAGAATTTAATTTTCTTTTAAAGCTACCCATAGACATTTTACCAAATATTCTGAAACTTCTGAAAAGGACTGCTTCAACCTCTTGAAAAATAGCGTCGATTAAGGATTTGGATATTTTATCTTAAAATCACTATAATTATAGCCTAATTCCTCATTTCTTTAATAAATTTAACTTTGTTTCTGATCTCTTTATCGAATTCTAGGCATTTTTTCGCCATAAAACGTGAATTCGATTTGAAGGTTTTTAGGTTGTGTATGTTTTAATTTACTATTTTAATAAGGTACCTACTAGGCTATACTATACTTTTTATGGAGTAAAATTAATATTGTGAAATCGCCATTATAAAAAGTTTTAATTAATAAAATATTTTACCGCATTATTTGGTTTTTCATCTTGGGTATCTATCATTGTCATTGCATCACTTTTAAAAACAGTTTTTAATTCTTCATTGGACATTATTTAGCTTCTTTTAAGAAATTTTACAATTATTAGGTAATTAGTTTAGTTAAAAATAAATTATTTCATTTTTATTACAATGGGTCTTGAATGTGTATTAGTATATTAATAATTGATTTTGCTCCCTGGGACGCTGACTATAAATAGTTTACCGGAAGTCAAGAAAGTATACTACAGTTAGATTTAGATACAGAAGAAGGTGAACAGAATGGTGGTCGCAGTGATGGGGACGTTGATAATATGCCATATATAAATCGAACCCGTAGTGTCAGTCCAACATTTGTCATTCAACTGGATCATGAGGTATATAAGTGAATATCGATTGCAGTTTTATAATGGGATTCACCTTTTTTTTCCTAATATTTATAGAACTTACGAAGATCGTCCATTGATTCAAGTAGCAGATCAACAACATTCCACCGAAATAGCATTCCAGAAGCTTATGTCATTGTTAATAATGAAAATAATGACATTGTTGTTGTGGAAAATGGATTAAAATCGAAATTCGAAGGTTACGCAAATGCCTTAAAGATCCAACCGATTGTCGAAGGTGAAGAAAAATTGGAAAAGGTTTGTTTTTTTAATCAATGGTTATTTACTTTAATATATATTTTTTTTAATTATAAGATTCGTGAATCCATAAGCCTGCCATGTACGTTAAGAAAATGTAAAAGTATTGATTCATGTCGTGGCAGTAACAATTGTTATGTATGGGGAATGGACTTCCATCAATTAAATAAGAAAATGGATGGCAATAAAATTGCAACTGCAGCGGTTGTTGGTGAAAAAACGATGGTAAAGTCAAAAACAATTTTAGGAGTTGCGGGTGATCATCAACAGCCATCCGGCCAATCAGAAGTGCAATCCCAGTCTTCACATCAACAAAACTGTGATAATGCTCTGTTGTTAGCTGATCGTGGAAGCGATGGTGATGATGATGGTTTCCCTACAGACGATGAAAGTGTTCAGCTTAACGCCGCCAATAGTGAACATGAATCTATAACTTACTGTGCTAACACTGTTACTACTCATTCAGACTATGATAACCATGATAAATAATATTGTAGATGCGAATAGATTTTATCTAAAATTTAAAAATGATTCTCATTAGTTAAACTATGTATTAAAGAATATTATTAAAACAATTTAAATTACACTAATTAATAATAATTAAAACGTTTATAGGCAAAAAATTAATTAAAAAAGACTGATAGTGTGATGTGAGTGAACGCTTTAATAAAATTGTCAAACATTAAATATAATTAAAAATAATATTGGGCGTTTTTATTATAAATAATTAAAACAAAATTAACAATACTGAAGTCCTAAACTATTTTATTGTTAATTAACTACACTACTTACTCTACAAGGGTTTTGTGATCCATATGCCACTATTTTTTTCTTATTGCATTGTCTAATTATGCTATAAAAACAAACAAAAATGGGAAATTTTATTTTCTATGGATAGAATTTCGAGATTAAAAGCTCGCAATTGAACAAAACTTACACTAACATAAAGGCTCGTTAACACCGCTTGATACAGACCTACAGCGATTAACGGTAAATAGCGGAACTACTAGTACAAATAACGTAAGAAAAAAATCTTCTTTTTTAGACTCGTAGAAAAATTGTTATAATTAAATTTCAAAATAAAATTTCGGAAAAAACTTTATTCCACGATGTTTGTATGAATATTTATTAAATAATAAAATTGAAAAAAAAAATTAAAAAATTTTAAACCAATTTTTCTGAAACATTCACCAAAATTCACATTTGGTTTTTATAATAATCAAAAATAACAAACATAAAATTCAAAAAAGCATTTCTTCCACCCTCTATCTATTTCATTTATCAATGCCAGTAAAAAATATTTAAACATTCCATCGAAATATGAGGGCTCAAACGTGCATCAAAGTTACCCTCTGCATTGGTATCAGTAACTCTTATCTACTAGGTATTTAAAATACCTTTCATTTAATACCAAATACTTGCAGTTTCCTTCAATTCTCCTTCATTAGAAAGCATTATTGCGAAATATATGGTCTAACTTTGATCCGCTCCTCCTCTTTCGAAATATGGCGTTATATCGAAGAATGTAAACAAAATTAAGAAATGACACTTTGTGCAAAAAAATGTCCCTTGAAAAATATTTGAATTGCGCTAAAGTGGACAAAAAAGGAACTATTC
>JANSTW010054512.1:0-12084 GCA_027564275.1 Diadocidia ferruginosa
TATTTTCGGGGAATTTACTTTTCGGGGAATTGTCGTTTCGGGGAATTTACTTTTCGGGGAATTGTCGGTGAACCAGTTATTTACTATATTTTCTATTGTAATCTACGCCTTCTTGCAAGGTAAAAAAAACGGGATGCCAGGAGGTTTATTGTTGACCTCTAACGTAATAAAAAAACAGGAAATAAGGAAATAATAGGAAAGAAAACTTTCACTTACCGTAACCCACGCAGCGATACCACTAACATATGGCTTATTTTTTTCTGCCACGGGAAGAAAAAACAGCGGATACGGACACCTTTTATCTTTTTATTTTTTTATTACTCAAGATGTTATCACCGCCCAATTAAATAAATAAAATTCACTAAAAAACTAAACTCTTTTTAACTTAACTAGGTATATAGGACCTCTCACTTTGACCTTTCTACGCGAATATAATTAATTCGCACCTCTCCTCTTCTGTGCGTAACACCGACTGACTTTTACGATTCTTATCTCGTAAAAATATTTTATATTAATTATTATTTAAGTATTTGATTTGTTTTATTTAAATAGTTCACATATATAGGTATAGGAAGATTGAGGAAATAGAAAGGGACAATATAAAAATACAGACGGACAAATTGATAGATATAGACAGGAACATAAAAAAAACTTACCCGCATACTGCGCCAACGCTACATGGATGACGGCTGTAGAAAATCTAAAATAAAAGTAAATATGGGGTAAATAGAAGAAAATATGAGGAAAGAAATGGGTTCGAAAATCCAACCTTTACACCATATTTCCTTTATTTCCTTTATTTTTAAATGTTCTTTATTCTATGCCATATTTCCTTTACTGCTAATATTTCCTATGCTTTATATTTCTATACGACCAATATTTCCTATACTTCTTATATTTCCTATATGTACTATACATTTCACTTAATTTTCTATATTTCCCATATTTTCTATATTCTCAGTATAATATCTACCTATACTATGTTTCCTCCATGTGGATTTGAGTTCAAATACATTTTTAGTTCAGACGACTGAGCGCCAAAAAATATTTTCAACGCTCGTCACTGTGTTAAAACACAACAAAAATTTCCAAGATTATGTCATTATTACATTTTTAAAGATTTTATTATTAAATTAATAAATGAACAAAAGAATTTTTTTTTTGTTTTGCTTGAATTTAATACTGTTGATTTTCATCAGTTTTTTTAAGTTTTTTCGCTATATTTTCATTAACAAAAAATGGAAAAAGAATATACTGTGCGGTCTTTGTACTATTATTATGCGCATATAGAAAAGAAAAAGCTTACACATTAATTTTATAAGCTTTTCCTTTCTTTTGTACAAAACATGCATTTTGAATTTAATTTTTTCTAGACATTTTTTTAATATAAAATAAAATAAGATTATTTGCTTAATTCATATATATTTTTTTAATAAAAAAAAGCTTTGAAGATTATAAAAAACTGAAATTTTTAATATGATACGTAAATTTGCCATGTAGCTTTTGATTTTCCAGCTAAAACTATACCCATACAGGACTTATACTATTTAATATTATATTATAGTGACATTATGGAAATTGGCATTCCAATTTCCATTAGGTAATTTACACAAATTTATTTAAAAAAAAACTCAACCCTTTCACCAAAATAAAATCGGTGATAATTTATATATTTACCTTTATATTATAGAATTATAGAGTATAGACAAACAAAACAAAAATAATCTTTTCTAGACAATCGTCGATTAGAAAAAAAAAACGTTTATAAACAAAAGACATATTGACATTTTAATTAAACGAATTATATTACACTTTGAAGTGATGAATGATGCGATATGTTTGTTTGATATCGCACAGAAGTATTTAACTTTAATAAATGTACAGACATAAAATCTAATTATACCAAATCATGTTTACATATATTTTAGTCTGCTGGGAAATCAAAACACGAAAAAAATAAGGTACAAAAAAGGTAAACGATTTTTATCCATAAAAATGGGGTTTCTGTCTTGCAAAAAAAGCTTATCACATTTATCATGCGAGTGAGAATTTTTGGTTTTATTTAAAATTCAATACTGAAAGGTGAAATGCACAGGCGAGTGTAAAAAATAATATGAATCGTCTAAATCGGTCATCCCATTTTTTATAGGGTAGAGGTGCGATATTTAAATATTTAAAAAAATCATCAATATTATATCAAAAAATATGATTTTAAGGAATTAGTTGGCCATTGGCCAAATATCAAAAAATTATCCACATCTATTCTTGTCACTCTAAATACAAAACCAACAAGCAAAAAAAAGAAAGAAAAATATCAAAATTTCAAAATAGCAGCTGACGATTTCAAATATCTAACCTTAAAAATATAAATGATTGGAAGCAAAGAGATAAATAAGTTCTCATATACAATTGTTTCTTATGCTCGAATATAATATAAAGCGTACGTTGAAACATTGTAACGATAGTTTTCGGAAGCAACAATGTCATGCGTTCTATTTATACAAAAATATTTAAATGAATGGTGGATTTGTTGGATATTATTTTGCACCCTAGCTTTTGTAATACACATTATATTTTATTTAGTTTTTGTTGTTCGCTTTATTTATAGTTTTGTGAGAAAATTTCCAATCGCATCAAGTAAGATAAAAATTTGTATTAAAGATGTCTTGTGTCATGTGTGTAGCCCATACTCTAAAACAATTTTTAGTATTGCTTTCATGTCTTAAGTCTCACGCTTCGGCACTGATATCGATATTAAAAAAATATCGACATTTGTCGATACATCGAACAGTCCCAGTATGAGGTAACTTCATAAAATTTATTCTATTATTGGTAAAAAAAAACATTTTTAATTTGTAAAACAATTTTTTCTTTTAAAGTTTAAGAAAGCTATTTTAGGGTTATAAATTTTACGGAAAGATTTTACTAAACAAAATAAAAATAAAATCGAAATTTTTCTTTTTATTCCCAATAAACACCCAGAGCACAAACATTCAATATGAAATCGTCAGTTTCGTGTGCATAATTTGCCCACTGATCTTTGGATGTGTCCCAAAGAAATCCCATTTGCTGAACTATCGTTTGCCGAGCCTCTTTTCCGGTCATCGTGCAAATGACCACAAAACGAAATCGCTCAAATTGTGATTCACACAGCTTCATTTTGACTTGATACGCAAGATTCTTACAAAAATCAGTGGCCAATGAAGATGAATATTTAAAGAAACCACTATCGTTGATTTGTTTGTGGACAATTTTTCTTAGTATCGTATTTATTTCGTCCAAATTTAATGGGTTCTTTGAATCCAAGCGATATGTTGGTTCATAATTTAGTGTAGGCGAATCTAGTTCTAAGTGGCCAGCTGTCGAATATCTACGCAACGACATTGTTGAACGATTTTTGATGGATTTTCGTCCAGCTTTTTTATTGAAATGAACATTTTTGTGAGGTGTCCGATTAGTTGCAGTTGTGGATGCAAATGTTAAAGATGAAACGATTTTGAATTTTTCTTTATCATCTTTTGTTGTAGACATTTTTTTTTAAATATTTTTGTTTTTAATAAATTACTACTGAGATGGAATTTTAATTTTTAAATTTTATAATAAAGAATTATGTCTGTAGCTTATTATTTAGCTTAGTGTGCTTTCTCCAACCAAGTTTAAATGGATTTTGGTCGTAACCAAAATATTTATTCTTCTTTTAACGCATTAATAATATTTTCTATTCTGCTTATTTGAGTTGAAACCTTTTTAGCTTTACTTATGTGTGCAAAACAGTCTCAATTCCAGCTGTTCTTATGTATTGCGCGAGAAAGTGCATAATATTTTGACATTTGACAGTAGATCTGGTACTTCTCGGTTAAATTTACATCAATTTGTAAACAAGTTTACATTTTAATTCATGCATTAGTGCATATTTTGACCATAACCAAAATTCACATAACTTTGGTTCTAGCCGAGACATAAGCATACTCTATCGAAGGTCTGGTTTTTACTGAAGGAATGTTTATATAGAGAAATGTTTTGAATTGGAAACCGATCATATATACCTCTTCACATATTCTATATAGATAGGAAAAAATCAACTCACGTATTATAAATAAAATATATATTAGTTTCGAGATATATACACAATTTGACATTCTCTAAAATGAAAAATCTAAAACACATTACTTTTACGTGCAAATGGCTTTGCATTGATATATGTTAGTCTGTTCTGTGCTTATATTATATGGAATTCAGATTATTATTTATCGCTCAAACATATGAACAATAAATATATTGTATATACTTAACGCGCTTTTAAAAAGTTTTTTTTTTTAAATTTATTGGCATATAAAGAGAAATATGTGTGAGCTTTTCTACATATTTTTAATAATATATTTGGCGAAGAGCACTTTTTAATAGCCCTAAAATTTCATATATTCACTTTTTACTATATAACTATTTAAACCATTTTGATGTTTTTTTAATTTTCTTAATATACAATTTTTTTTGTTGAATAACTTTGAAAATATGTTTATAAAAATATACAATTGACAGCTGTTTATTATAGTTATTCAAGATGGCGACTAAAACAATTATTCTTTATATAACTTGTCCAAATATTATATTGGCATCATTTTACAAAACTTAATTGAAGTTTTAAAGTTTAAATGTTTTTAAATAAAAAAAAATGATTTTGCATAAAAAACTAATATTGGCGGACTTACTCAAGATGGCGGCTTTTAGTTAATTTTTTTTTTATTTCCGTCATTTATTAACTTATTTTCCCTAAATAAAATATATAATTTTGTCAAGAAAAGAAAAATTTATTAAAAAAGTAATGTTTTCAAGAGTTCATATTAAATATGGCGGATTTATTCAAGATGGCGACTGTTGAAACTCTGTAACTTGTATCTCAGTAATTTATAAACCGATTTGAATAAAATAAAGTTTATTATATTTAAAAAAACGATACATTTTTTTAAATAACTTGTATTATTCAAAAAAATTCTTTTAACATGGCAGATTTTTATAACTTTGTCTTTTATAATAGAGACTTAATGAAAATCCTCTCTACTATAGTTTTATTGTTTTAAACTTCGACTTTGTTATATAATGAAACCAACTTAGTTTTATTATTTGTAGTTATATAGATTTTTAGTTATATAGGCAAAAATGGAGCTATAACTTCGAGAATTTACAACAAAATTTTTAAACTGAATTTTTTTATATTAAATGGAATACTTTTTTTTAAATAAATACCTTTATATAACTCTAACAAATAATTTATTTAAATTGACATAAATCATTATTGCGTAAATTATATATTGTATATTATATATAGATTAGTAGATTACCAATAATTACAAATATTTTTTATGTGTAGTACATATTGTATATTGATCTCACAATTCATTTAACAAACACGTTTTCACACTAAATCAATTTTCACTGGGGGTGAACTATATTATACAAGCTTCACAACTATAGTTTACTATATATACGTTATAAAGCTCTATAGTTCATATATATGTATATATCACATAGTATATATTATAAAGCCTTCTCGACCACATAACATTATATAGTATACCAATTATTACTTAACCATTTCGCCCACAAAAGCATGCCATTTTCATTTATAATTTTCTCTATTACACAATATAGGACTATAATATTATATAGATTTTTGCGATACATATAGCAGCTATGATTGTATATATATAACAACCTATAACCCATATTATATATATGTGTATACCGAACAAATCCTAATTTTATTATATAATAATATAGGATGTACATAATAATATATAACATTAAAGTGTGATACATCTAATCCACCACATGCCCATCATGTCATATATATACATGATATTATATGGATACTCATATATATATTATGTTGAGTATATACCTATATAATATAAATCAAATCTCATGTTATATAATATTGTGGGTGATTTTGAGTGTTACATATAATATTTGGATGCGGGATATGAAGAAAAACGAAAGTTATTTTATAATAATATAAATCGATAATCTTATTAATTGGATAAAGAAATTGCTGATCCTATATTGTGGTGTGTACAAATTGTACCCTGCCGATTTGATCCTTTTTATATAAAACACACAGCAATATACACAACGCATAACTGTATAAATTGCTTAAGATTTATATAATATATATAGTTGAGCAAAAAGGATGAAAATTGGTACTTCACAAAATATACATTCAATATAGCAGTGGTGAGCAGCCTAAGGGTACATAGCTCTGTTGCCCAAAAATCTAATGAAAATAAGAAAAACCAAATTTCTTAAAATTTCATAGAAAACTCAAATTATTATCGAAAAGCTCATAGTATTTCTCCATACTGTCAATGTAGTTACTCGGTTCCTCTGATGGCTGTGACATATAGATCTGAAACAGTATCTAATTTTTGATAGGCACTAGGTTAATAACATAATATTTAGACAGTGAGTGGTCCATATTTTATGTACATCATTAGTAGAATGTAAGTCGTATACGCGACAAACAAATTGTATGATAAATTTTAAAGTTTTTATTCACCATGAAATATAATAAAATTTCAAGGAAAACAATCTTGCGGCTTCGACTATGTCACTTTATTTCTACAAAAACTGCATGTACTTAAGATTTCACCTTTCCCTATATTTAACTTACATTTTATTCCCTCCTATTCAGTAAGTTCCACAGTTAGTCATTGTCACAGTTAGTCAGTCACGCAATTATTAAATTCCATAGTCAATGAATCCAATAGTTATTCAGACCCGCAATCAGTCCCATAGACAAGGAAAAAACTATTAGATTTTTTGGGATTTAAAAAAATTTATTTTGAATTCTAAATATACGATTTTTCTTGCTGTTTATACCCATAAAATAAACCACTCGCCACTGGAATATATTATATTTATTACCTACCATGGCTAATAAGATAATTTATTTATTACAAGAATAAGAAAATTTTCTATACATAACAATAGCTCCGCATATAGCAGCTGGTAAGTACATTTTATATAATACACACAATAATCTTCATGTTTGAAGTATCCATAAATTATCGTGAAATTTATTGAAGATTAATGTTTATCAATAGGAACAATATAATTTATGGCTGAAATTATATCATTTTGAGCATTCTCAATATTATTTACCTCAATATACTTTCTCGCAAGGATATATAGATAGTTTCCTTGTAATGAATTTACCTCATTTATCCTTAAGATGCGATGTCGATTCTGTCTATAGAGTATATACACCTAACTATGTATAGATAATAATTTAAATTGAAAATAAAATTTATAGAATGACAGCTCTATATAATATGGTTGTATATATAATAATTTAACTCTATATACTGTAGAGATAAACAAATTTCATAATATCGTTATATAATGTCTGATGTGTATACAAAGGATTATTGTATGACGTTATACGTTCATTGTTTCGCAAAAACGCAAATATGGTAGAAGTTTATAATGTCATAATATGTATAATATTATAGAATATGAAAATCCAAATATTTTGAAATGCTCAATGTTCATTGTTCAATGGTATGTTCAATAATATTGCCAGCGGCATGATACACAATCATTGTTAACATATAAAGCTGCATGTATACGTCACATATATATTATAGAAAAGCTATATATTGGAAAGGTTAGAAAATCTGGTTTTGTGCACTTTATCAATATAGTGTATCAATATTTGGTTGTATATATAATATGTACATTATATGTTTAGTTTTTGAAACACTATAAAATGTTTAATTTAAATTTTAAACAAAACCCAGCACATTTTATAATCTCTCAAGGGGATTTCTATATATCGGTATACAAACAATAATTATTTTTTGTATATTAAACTGTTTTTTCCCTAACTTAATCGTTTTGAATTCTTATTTTAATTAAATTTTTTTAAAGGAGAATATAGTTAAACTTTTATTAACTTTTAACAATATGGACTTTTCATTAAGAAGTATATGATGTTTTTACAAGCGATATCGAAACCACACCACACTATCATTATGTAATTTATTTTTTTACTTCCTTTAATTTAATCGGGTCACTACAATCCTCCCACGATTCACAAAAAAAACATTTTATTTCATGAAACTGGGTGTGATATCGGTAACTGATCGATATCTGGGCATTACAATTCTCCCCGTTTAAAAAAACGATTTTGTAACCAAATTTTTTTTTTTAATTCTTTTTAGAATTTAGATTTGTTTTTTTTTTAATAAAATAAATAATAAATATTTTTGTTCTTACCCTCGCGAGGCGGGAGGAATGTAATGCCCAGATTTTAAAAATTATAATAGGTAAAGAAAAAATTAAATCCCAATTTGATAGTGTTTTGATGAAATGAAAGTGATCACTGTAACTGTTCGATATCTTTGTATGCAAAAAAGAACAAACAATTTCTATTAAACATAAAATTGTTTATCTAAATTATTATGATGTCTGTAACTGATCGATATCTGGGAATTATAAACCTCCTGGTTAACAAAAAAGAAAATATTTTGTAATAAATATTTTGGTTTTTTTAATCCTTTTAGAATTTAGAATTTATTACAAATATTTTTGTTCCTAACCTCTAGACTCAAATTTAAAATGAATTACAAAAGCATTGACACGAAAATGTTTTTTTTTGTGGAAGAGTTGAAGACGCCCAGACTTTAAAAATAATTTAAGGCAAGAAAAAAAATTTGACAGAGCGTCTTGATGAAATTAGGATGACTGTAACTGTGGATATCTAGACCTTTAAGTTCTCCTGGTTAACAAAAAAAAACGGCTTGATACAAAAATATATTTTTTTAATTCTATTTAGATGTTAGAATTTTAAAAATATTTTGATTTACGACCTCGCTGAGTTTAATACTCTGATTTTAAGAACATGTTTAAGGAAAAAAGTATTTTTAAATAGAGCGTCATGATGAAATTAGTGTAACTCGGTAACTGGTTGATTTCAGGGTGCATTACAGTTCTATCGTTTTAAAATAAATTTGGTACGATGTTTTTTTTTAATTTTATTTAGAATTAATTATTAAGAAATAAAAAAAAGATTAGTATACCAATGCGTTTTTTCTTAAGCGGGAGGATTGTAATGCTTCGATTTTAAAAATGAAATGTTAAATCAATCGTAGAAAAATTATAGACATTTTACCATATTTCCCTACGACCGCATATATATATAGTAAAGTTAGTAAAAAAAATTGTAGCTTTCTCTACACACATAAATATTGTAGGTGTATTAAGTAAATGCCATAAAAAAGCATATTTTTTATGTATATTGCAAAAAGTTATAAAATAAAATGGCAACAAAAACCAAACACAAAAAAAAATACGAATATTATTTCTATGTGTACGGATAGCTTTTTTCGCATTCATTCTTTAGTACCTTTATAGTTCATTTTAATGTTACACAACGCGCGTCTTTATGGCTTTAAATATATAAGTTGATTTTATTATTTGAACTTACTGATGATAATATAATATGTATCCATATCCACCATAAAATATAATATATACTTTAACATTTATTGTTATATGCGGAAAAAGTCTTTTATAACGTAGTATATTCATATAGTACATTACATAATAATAAAGCTTATGTGCTGCTGCGGTATCTCTATGTACCTATTATAGTCGAGATAAAATCAGCATCACTCTATATTATATAAAGTTATAAAGCATATTATTATGCGTATGTATAAAAGCTTTTAAATCCAATTTTCAAAAAAATAGAAAACAATTGTTTGAAAATTCCCTTAATATTTTATACAGGATGGGACAATTTATTTAGAGAAATTTAATTAATTACACTAAAAAAACAAAAACTATTAAGTCATAAAAACGAAACTTTTAGAAAGTGTTTATTTAAATAAAATATAAATAGCGCTGTCGTAAAAGTGGCCATCTCCATAATATGTCGTTAAACTATGTTTCCAAATTTACAAAAATTAAAGTTTTATTTTTACGACTTTTTAACATTTTGCACATTATTAACTATTTAATTAAAATCTGTTTACTTTTGGTTTTTTTATATAGATACAGTTTATCATTCAAATATTGGTAGACGAAAGACTTTAAATTGTGCAATTTATTATAAATTTAAAGCTTTTTTGGTGTTACTTTAGAAAGCGATAGCTGTAGAGCAGACACGCACATCGATTCCCAGATTCCCATACGGGCAAAATCAATACTACCACCTTTTTAATCATACCGAATGTAAATAGAATGATAAAATTCAGTCGAAAAAAACAATTTAAGCGAAAGGTCGTTGCGTAGAGCAATAATTTTTTGCACTGTTAAAAATGATAATGTTTTCTCCCACCTGAGTTTCTCCCTTTATTCTTATTTTTCAGATAAATATTTTTGCAACTCTTAAATTATTGTTTATGAAATTAAATATTTATTTAATTTCGATTGCAAATAAATATAATAAATGCTATAGATATCTAAATACAGATATCTTTTAATATATCTTTAGTAAAAAATTTGTTTCAGTTAAAAAATTCACAGTGTTCTCGAAATTGTATTATTAATTTTTTCTTCAAACAATTCGGAAACCAAAAAAAATATTTTTGCTCGGCGCGCGTATCTGATCCATTTCTAAAGTACCAAAAAAATACTTTTGGGTCTTATGTCATTCAGGTGCTATGTCTTTCGGCGCTATATGTCCGTTTAAAAATTAGGAAAAAAGCTTTCGGCTTAACGTCTTTGGGTGCAGGTCATATTTTAGCTTTTACTATACATAATTTAGGTCAAAATGGTCAAATTGCCGGGACCATGTTTTTTTCTCGATATTATTTCTTTTTCATTTAAAAAAAATCGTTCAAATTGCAATGTTTTTGAGAAAATGTTGAATAATTTTCTTAACAAATAACAAAAGACACTATATACTGAAACACGCAGCAATTAAAATGCGCAATTTAAAAATTAATTAAAATAAAAATATATTTTATTTTACTCTAATAATATTGTTATCACAATGTGTATATAAATTATAAATTATAATATACATTAAAAAAACAACAACAACAAATTATATTATTATTATATAAAACGACAGACAATGAATGAATAAACAATTGCGAAATTGGGTCAATCATTTTTTATCATACTCATCTATATCTATACTTGCTTATATACAGACTATATCATCAATTGTGTGATTATTATCACTTGCGATAAAATTATTCTAAATTTATAAAATAAATAAGAATAAAGTAAACAAAAAAAAATATCTAATAAATTTTGTTTACAGACTTGTTATAATAATGCATATTATTATATATGTCTGCCGCAGGGTGATTTAAGTTGTTTTGAATGCGAGTTGTTTTTTTGTAAATAATTGTTTAAACAAAAAACGTATCATTCATACACCTGTACAAAATATAAATGACAAATTTTCGTCTTTTCAAAAAAATAATAAATATGCACTACTGAATAGAATAGTTTTGTATACAATTGATCACAGGTAATTTCGATAGATTTGATCTTAAAGTACAGGTGAAGATAATTTGTTATTTATATTTTAAAAGATTGTATGGTACCTGCGATGGATCGTTATATCGATTAAAATATAGAATATGTGTCACATGATTTTTTATAAAAGATTTTTTTTTATTAGAAAATTTTAAAGATCCTTCTATTGTATTGTATTCTTAAGATATGTACAAAAATAAATAGGTTATATTGTTTGTAATTCTTTTAATTTGAAAAATTCTATTGAAAAAAAGAACATAAACTGTCAATCTTTAAGTTCTAATATATTTTTATATTAGGCACGAAGCAAAAAAAACGTTTCCAGTATTATGGGCTGCAGTAAAGTTTGTTGTTCAACGACGAGAAGTTGAATTTACTACACGTATACACGGCCATTCTATGCTTAACACTGTTCACGCTAAATTTTTCAAAAATCGTCGGAAATGAAAATTTGTAAACACGATTCTGCTCTCAATTCGAGTCTGATTGTTTTGATTTTTAAGATTGTTACAGCTAAAAAAATCTGTTAACATTATCACACGAAAGTGTGGAAAAAACTTTTATTTATATTGACTTCTGTTCAAAATAATA
>JANSTW010054523.1:0-12083 GCA_027564275.1 Diadocidia ferruginosa
TTTCAGTTATTTTTTCTACTCCATAGACATTTACAGTGTCAGTTTTTTACTCAGTGAGCAATAACTGAGTAAAAAATGTTCCCAAGAATAATGAAAAAACCCACACGGGATAAAAACACTTTCAATAAAACACATTTTTTTGTATAGTTCAGCGAACGAGTAAGCTCAGTTTGTCCCATAAAAAAACGCCATTAGAAACACGTTTTTTTAATCTTAAATACAAAGGTTTTTACGACAGCGATTATAAAGGATTTAATTTTACCTGCTCATTGAATTTAAAATAAAGGTAAAATTTAGTAATTTGCTGAATTTTTAGATCTGCAGAACTTATCATATATAATATACATATATATATAATATATATAAGTATACTGTACCAGCACAGAACTGGAAAAAATTTCGCTTATTGTTTTAGAGGTGCATCCACAAAATATTGCTGTTTTGAAGTTTAGCACGGACATTTTTTTTTTTATGGGGGAGGAGTGTAACGGGTCAATTTTTGTATGGGAAAGTTGAAAATCAAACATTTTGATGAAATTATTAATAGATATGGTAAAGTAGATCGTCAGCAAATTTTTTTGTTTTGGTGTTACGTTAGAATTAGGCGTGGATTTATAGTTTTTATGGAAATTAAAAAAAAATTATCTTACAAATAGCATTCTGCTACCCCCTTGTACCTCATGTCTATGTATTTTTTATTATTATTACGAACGAGCTTTAGCAATACCAAAAAAAAACATTTTTATTTATTCATCGCATTTGTTCCGTCTAATATAAATGACATTGATAAAGTCAATATATAATTTTATTTTTATTTTATTGGTAAAATATTGCGGATCTTTCACAAACCCCACATACGAAACCGAAACCGCAAACATTTCAACGATAATAAAATGTTTCAGATATAAAAAAGCTGCAAGAGAATTATTGCGGAGGGTACTTGACGAAAACGACGACAAAACAACAAATTTTTTGCGTATTAAACTTGTCAAAAATATGCCAATATTTGAATAATTTAAAAATAATTTGACATTGTGAAGACGTATATGGGTTAGGTATACCTACTCCACTTCCACATACACATAATATTATTATGAATTGTGGCATTATGCGGTGGTATACATATTATTATTTATGCTACAGAAGAAGCTAAATAAATGCCTTGGGTAAATTTATGTTTTATAGGATTGGAATCGCGGGGTTGTTTTTTTTTGTTTTTATTTTTGTGACATTTTTATTTTATTTTAGGCAGAAAAAATCTATATACTTCTAATGTAATAATCTATACAGTATACACGGATACGTATGTGATGAGTTCCTTTATACAATATTCCCAAAAATTA
Organism: Diadocidia ferruginosa; assembly: GCA_027564275.1. Classification (NCBI taxonomy): domain Eukaryota; kingdom Metazoa; phylum Arthropoda; class Insecta; order Diptera; family Diadocidiidae; genus Diadocidia; species Diadocidia ferruginosa. The sequence goes on from JANSTW010054523.1 coordinate 1,344, forward strand.
TATTCAGTTATTTGCAAAAAAAAAAATTAATAGAATTTTATATTTTTTTGCCGGAAAAACAGATAATCTAATTTTTCAAAAAGTTCAGTATATGCAAAAAAATATCTAATTTAAATATTTAATTTTTGAAAATTAATCAATAATAATCTATATATTAAAAACTTTTTGATTTCAATAAATTATTTTTATTTTAAAATTAAATCCAATGAAATTTAATTGAAATAATAAAATTCGTTTTCATTCGCCTTGAAATATTATGAATTTCGCATTTATTTTAAGGGGTTTTTAAGTATTATGAAATCACATAAAAAATTTCATAGAAAACTCAAAGCTTTGATTACTGAGAATTGAAATAAATTATTTTTAACTAAAATCTGATAAAAAATTAGATTAAATTAATTTTTGTTTCTGTGGGAATTAGTTCCACCCTAAAATCTATTTCTCCTCTACTATTAATCCGATAAAATTTCATTGACTCCTTCATGAGTTCATTATATTATATTTATATTCTAGTAAATTTGAAATATTTCTTGGAAAAGAAAAACTTCAAAGATTTCACTATAGATTTAGAATTGAAATTGATTTTATAAAATAATAATTTAAATATGATTTGAAAGGTATAAATGTAACAATCAAACTACTATCAGTAGATATTATCTCATTCCAATCCAATTTATTCACTTAAATTAAATCCACGCACATTAAATAATTTATAGAACTGGGGATGTCTGCATCAGATTAGCTCCACGTCATATAGAACTTCACAAAATACATACATTTAATAAATTGCAACAACCATTCATAATGCATTTATTTACCAAAAAATATTTGCGTCTATATGATATACCTCTATTTATTCTAATTTACTATTCCCGTAAAATGTATACACTCAACAAAATGGCAGTAGCGAAATGGAAACAGCAAAGCAAGCAGAGCGATAAAAGTCATGGGACACATTTTTTGAAGTTTTGTTAGTTTTCCAAATCTTTTGGAAGTCTGGTTTGATGTTTTTGAAGTCTGTCTTGGAAATCATAGAAGATTGTCTTTGAAGTCATGAAAGTCTTTCAAATCTCTTGACAGTCTTTTAGAAGTTTTCTGAAAGTCTATTTTCGAAGTCTGTCTTTGAAGTTGTGAAAGTATTTTAAAAATCTTTTGAAAGTCTGTCTTTGAAGTAAAAGAAGTCTGTCTTTGAAGTATAAGAACTCTGTCTTTAAAGTCATGAATGTATTTTGGAACTTGGTCTTTGAAGTCATGAAAGTCTTTAGGAAGTCTGTCTTTAAAGTCTTAGAAGTTTGTTTTTGAAGTCATGAAAGTCTTTTCGAAGTTTGTTTTCTGTCTTTAAAGTCTTAAAAGTCTTTTTGAAGTATGTTTTTAATGTTTTAGAAGTTTGTCTTGGAAAGCATAGAAGATTGTCTTTGAAGTCAAGAAAGTCTTTTGGAAGTCTTTCAAGTCTTTTAGCAGCCTTTTTAAATTCTTTTGGAAATCTGTTAGTGATTTTTTAGAAGTCTGTCTTTGAAGTCATGAAAGTCTCTTAAAAATTTTAGCAATAGTTTAAAAGTCTTTCAAGTTTTTTAAAGTCATTTGGAAGTATGCATTTGAAGTCTTATTTTGGAAGTCTTTTGGAGTTTTGTCTTTGAAGTCTGGGCAGTCTTTTAAAAGTCTGCCTAGTATTTTGGAAGTATTTTGGAAGTATTTTGGAATTCTGTCTTTGAAGTCTTAGAAATTTTTTGGAAGTATTTTTTGCAGTCTTTTAGAATTCTGTTTTTGATGTTTTGAAAGTCTGTCGTGGAAGTGTTTTGGAAGCCTTTCAAGTATTTTGGAACACTTTTGGATTTCTGACAAAATAAAAAATTTAAAGACTTTCTTCAATTATTTTGGCAGTCTTTTAGAAGTCTGTTCTTAATGTTTTGGAAGTCTGTCTTTAAAAAGTCTTAGAAGTCTGTCTTTGAACTTTTGAAGTCATGAAAGTCTTTTAGAAGTCTGTTTTTAAAGTCTTGAAAGTATTTTAGAAGAAAAAATTAAGTCTGTTTTTGATGTTTTGGAAGTATGTCTTTGAAGTCATGATTGTCTGTTGGAAGTCTTAGCAATCGTTTTCAAGTTTTAAAGTCTTTTAAGCCTTTTAAAGTAATTTGGAATTTTGTCTTTGAAGTCCTTTGGAAGTCTGTATTTGAAGTCTTGGATGTCTTGGAAATCTTTTCAAAGTCTTTCAAGTATTTTAGAAGTTTTTTTGAAATCTTTTGAAAGTCTTTTTGCAATCTGTCTTTAAAGTAATGAGTCTTTTGGAAGTCGGTCTTTGAGGTCTTAAAAGTCTTTCAAGTCTTTTTGAAGCATTTGGAAGTCTGTTATGATGTTTTAGAATCTGTCTTTGAAGTCGTCTTTTGGAAAACTGCCTGCAAATCTATATAGTCTCTTGGAAGTCTTAGCAATCATTTGAAAGTCTTTCAAGTGTTTGGAAGTCTGCCTTTGAAGTCTTTTGATAGTCTGATTTTGAAGCCGTGGCAGTCTTTTGAAAGTATGTCTTTAAGGTTTAGAAGTCATGAAAGTTTGTCTTTGAAGTCTTAAAAGTTTTTTGGAAGTCTGCTTTCAAAATCATGAAAGCCTTTTGGAAGTCTTTAAAGTATTGTTGGAAGTCTGTCTTCGAGTTCTTGGAAGTATTTCAAGTATTTTGGAAGTTTGTCTTTGAATTCTTGGAAGTCTTTTATGTATTTTTAGAAGTCTGTCTTTTTTGAAAGATTGTTCTTAAAGTCTTTTGGAAATCGTCTTTAAAGTCTTTTGGAAGTCTTTTGGAAGTCTTTCAAGTATTTTATAAGTTTTTTTTTAAGTTTTAAAAGTCAATGGAAGTCTGTTCTAAGTCCGTTTTTGATGTCTTGGAAGTCTGTCTTTGAAGTCATGAAAGTCTTTTGGAAGTCTTAGAAATCGTTTGAAAGTCTTTTAAATTCTGTCTTTGAAGTATTAGGAGCCTTTTGGAAGTCTTTCAAGTATTTTGGAAGACTTTTGGAAGTATTAACCGTGATTATTTCTGAAAATTCATCACTGAACTATACATAGAGATATGTACAAATTCATCATTTAAATATACAAAATTTTCAAATCATAATTTTCCAAACAGTCTAGATAAAGGAGTAGAATTATATATGAAAACTATATTTGTACAAACGGTTCATAGTTATTCTTCACCTGGGTTTCGTTCGTCGAGAGCAATGCAATAATGTATTAGCTACAGCTGATATTGTGTACCTTATACCTATACGTATACATTGATCGTCGCATTAGAATATTATTATTTGAATAATCGCTAAAATCTACATATTATTAGCATTTAGTGAATGTTTACACAATAATAATATCTAACTAGATATGATTTTAACAATATTTTCGTATATTTAGTTATATGTATAGACAGAGCGAGTTTGTGATTATTTAGATTTAAATTTATTTCGAAAAACAATTTTAAAATTGAAGGTTTAATTTTTGATATATAAATTACTATGTAAAGAAGAGAAACAACATAGTTCTTTATAAATTATTAAATATAGAAAATAATAATTTTGTTTTCGAAATGGATACAAGGATTTTATTGGATATTTTAGTTTTTCGTATTTATAGGTATTTTATAAGAGAGCAGGTGATCGGGCTGATTCAAAAGAACTAAATTTTTATTTTTATGTTAAGTTCTTCGCAGTCTCTGATGATGAAACGTTGGTGCCGAAACGTAAGTTATGAGACAGTGGAAACTGGAAATTATAGGGAAATAATTTTAAAAGTCGCGAAAATTATTTCGAAAATTACTCGGTAATAAATAATTTAGAATATCAAAAATTATAATTTCAAAAATCAAAAATCACGGCAATCATTTCAGATATCACGGAAATAATATCATTTTTTTTTGAAAATCAGAAATAATATCGGATATCCTATAAATCAGTTGACAACATTTTTATTAAAATGCTTCCATTATGTACTGGTTCAAAATAGATTTTCTTCACGGAGATATAAAATGATTAATTCCCATTTTAATGCTTACGCTTTTATTTTTCATTGCCTAATTTCTTATTCGCCCAGAAAATCATCAATGCGCGCCAGTTTCCTATTGATACGAATGAATCGAACATTTTCCCGCCACAATAATAATTTTTAATAATAAATGTTGCGTGTAAACACTTTAATAACTTTTTCTTATTTTTAAAATATTGATCCCTGGTCCACCCCACCAATAACAATACAATAATAATAACTATTAACCATATAATATGAGAGAGATGCGGACAATAAAGCTCATAGCGTAATATTAAAAACGGCCGAATTGATGCAATCAGTAAATTTTCTTTATTTTATTTTTTTTATTTAGGGTGGGACGAAGAAAAACGGTAATTCTTTAATAACTTTGCGGAACTAATTGTTTCCAAGTTAAAACTACATAAGGAGCTTCTTTGCTCGTATTTAGTATAAATCTGCGAATTTAAATTAAAATATTTTAAGTACAAAATCCGAGGGGTTAACCACTCTTGGAGATCATGGGACTACCTTATGGAAATTATTTGGAAACCATTTCAAGAAGTGAAAATCATTTCAAAAAGTTAAAATCATTTGGAAGTCATTTAAAAAAGTGGGTCTCTTGTATGGTGGCCAGCTTTAGATAAGAGCCATAACCGTAAGAGGCTTGAAAGAGTTCAACTTAGTTCTTTGCTAGGGGTTACAGGAGCGCTAAAGACAACGCCAACAGAGGGCCTTGAATTTATTTACAAACTTGTTAGCACCTGAAATTCATATTAAATACAGGTCTAGTTGTAATGCTGTCAGAATAAGAGAATCTGGGTACTGGTTTGATAGCCCCTATGGTTATAACAGCTTACTCTCATTAGTTGAAAATATAGCTCGTTCTCCAATAGACTACATGGTTCCTAAATTAATACCAAACAAAATCTTTAACACTAAGTTTCCCACCAGAGAGCAATGGGCAGGGGATAACCAACTGTTGGGTCTCGACGCGGTGATCTTCACTGACGGCTCGAAGCTAAACGGTGCGAAATGCTCAACATATCGGAATCAATCAGATTCCCAAATCTGGAAAGTGTCTTTCAGGCAGAAGTACTTGCGATCTTGCTGGCATGTAATCAGGTGAGGCCAAGCGATGCTCATATGCAGAATTTAACGGTAGTCTGATTATTAGCTCAAAATTGGTTACGCAATGTCACGAGGAACTGTCAGCTATTGGTGATATCTATGACGTAACTCTTATTTGAGTTCCTGGTCATAGTTGTATCGCTCGATATGAGCGTTCGGATGAACTAGACAGACTTGGATCAGCTCTGGACAGCAATCTTGCTTGGGAAGTTCTTCCTTCCTTGAACTTAGTAAAGGTTCGCTTAAAAGCAGCTGATTTGAGATGCAACAGAACTATCTCTTGCTGTAGGACCAAGAAGACCTGGCCTTCGTACAATCAAAATAGGACAGGTGCACTTATGAGTCTGTTTCGTTTAAACATATCTCGATTGGTTGAGCTTCTCTGTGGACACTGGGCTATTGGGGTTTATGCGGCTATTTTGGGGATCCCAAACAATGCGAAGTATCATAGCTGTTGTAATGTAAACGAACCGGAGACGGTGGAGTACTTCATTTGTAATTGCCCTGCTCTCATTAGATTGAGACATCGTTTTCTGGGAAATCACATATATTTACTGACTTGGCTCAGATAGCTGTCACGGATATCAAGAAGCTCCTGGATTTTCTCAATTCAACTGTCTAATGGGTCTGTCTTAGTTTATCATTTGGGATTTTTTGTTTCTTGTGGTATCAAAAAGGCAATTGTCTGCTAATTGAAGTCTAGCAAGGTGTTTGCTAGACTTGCCACTGTAACCAATTAACCAACCAAACACGATATTATAAATACTAATACTACTATAAAGGCTCGCCGATATCAGATAGAAAAAAGGTAAAATTGTCCAAATGCTCCTTGATGTTGGATTTACGGACACGATGTTGATGATGATTGCAATTTCGGCAGAAATATATTTTACGGGTCAGCTGAATTCGACACTAAAGTCATTACAAACTTTTGTTGTCTTAGAGTTAAGGGGGAAGCGCTCAATTTCGAAGGGTACGGGGTTTAACTTGTGTATACAAAATTTGTAAAATGCAATATTTTGATGCCTCTCCACACTTATACAGAATATAAGGGTAAGTAAATTAACCATTTTTGTAGTGTAAACTATGAAGGAAGTACTTATATTTAAGGGGGTTTTGTGATGTCAAATGTGAGGTCTTGAAAAAGTCTACAATTTTTTTTTTAAATTATTTAATTAAGTGTACAATTATAGTTTTCCATTTAGTCTCAGACTAGCAAATATAATTGCCCTTCTAAAACAACTATTCAGTGACTACCGTTTAGAGGTGACATCAGCACAGCAGGTTAGTAAAAATTGCTAGCAAAAATTCGAAAAACATTCATATGGCTTTCCGAAAAAATTTTGCGATGAGCTTCCCAAAAGTTGCTAAGCAGCAACAACTTTTTTTTTCAATTTTCTGCCACCTCTGTTTTGAATACAAAAAAAAGCTGAAATTTTCGAAAAAAACGGGTTAGACAATATTGTTGCAGCAATCTTAAAAAATATGCACGAGCAGGGTAAGCAGCCGCAGTAGGGGAAAAAAGTTGCTAGCAACAGAAACAAGTTTTTCAATCTGATGCCGACTCTGACACAGACCCGCGCTTAAATAACACAGATAATTGAAAATTACGCAGTAGATTGTTATTTTACATAAAACTGAGCTTTTTTACACAGACTCTATGTTCATTTTTTATCACTTTTCTGTGTAAAACCAATAAAAATACAGAAAAGTGTTAAAAGATTAACTTTTACATAAAAAATTTCTATAAGGATTTTGGCCTATGCTTTTCTGGTATTATATTTTGCAGCTGTGTTAAATTACATATTATTATTTTTTTAATATTACACAGATTTGTGTAATAAAACACATTTTGAATTATCTTTATTTATTATATGACTATATGAGCTAAATGAGAATATTAATTAGCGTGATTCTTAATGAATATACTGTAAGTCGGAACTTATAAATGTAACAGCTTAAGTGAGCAATACAAAAATGATTTAAAGAAATAGGGAAGCATGATTAGACCCCAGCAAACTCAAGACTATTATATATGAAAGGCAAAGCTTCGTCTATATATTTGTTTTTATAAAAAAGAAAGAAAAAGGTAAAATAAGCAGCGCATTAAACAATTTAACTTTTATTGAAAACTTTTCTTCCTTTATCTACATTTAATTCAACACGTTCCTCGTTCAGAGCTTTTTATCTATATATATACGACGTATAAAAAGTACCAGCTCCTCTTCATATAACAACTAACTAAATATTAGATCGAAATAAACTTCATTTTTTTATGGATTGATTGATGAAAAAACTATTTTCCTATATTAGAGTAATATGCTGCCCCTACAACCCAATGAGGGTCTTGGACTAAATCTCTTTAGTGTTTTATTTTTATTAGTATATTTTTTATAGTCAGCATTGTGTAGTTGTTAGGATCATTGGTTCTGTGCTCAAGAGTATATAAGTTCGATCCTCGGTCTGTCCGGGGTTGTTTCTTAACTTAGCTATCACCTTTCACGGTCCGTGTCCAAAGAATCGAGTTTGGTCTAGGTGTGAGACGTGAGGTACAATAAAGTTTTCCGGGGATTTTTCTTAATTTGGCTATCACCTTTCACGGTCGGTGTCCAAAGAATCGAGTTTGGTGTGAGATACACTAAAGTTTATATGGTTTTCTGTATTATGGTGGACCAATGACAGTAATCGATTTTAATAACCAACATATATATATGCAAATGAAAAGCCCATTTAATTAAAACCAATAGACAAATTTTGGATGGGACATGTTCTATACGAATGGAAAATCAAGGATTACCTGTCAGACTGTTTAATTTTAATTCCGATAGGATAAGTATAGTTGATGATCAAGAGCTACTGATGGATAGATGCACTGAAAGCCAATGTAAGAACTTTTTCAGTAGGTAATTGAAGAGCGGTATCGGTAATACATCCGCAGATGTTGAACAAAGCCAAAATAGCACCTAGTTGTAGGCCAGATAAAGTAAAGTAAAGTATAATAATTAAACTATTTTCGACCATTGATTTAAAATATGTAAATATTTAAAAACAGGCTAGTCGGTCTGATTCAAAGCAAAGCTCTTCTCAAATAAATTAATGGGTCGGTCAGGCGCCCAGCTTTAAAAATTAGTTTTTTTTAATAAAATTAATCCATGAAGATGGAGTAAATTCGGCACTTAAAACTCGTTTCGGGACCATCATCAGTATGGCTAAGAATCTCTATAAACAAGTTCAGCCATACTGATGATGGAACGTTTGTATAGGTCTCGAAACGAATTTAAAGTGCTGAGTTTACTCCATCGATTATTTAATTGAATAATCAAATTTTTTAGACTGGGCAAAGCTGATAGGCTGATACGCTTAATCTTGGCCGACCCATTAATTTATTTGAGAATAGCTCTGTTTTTTTAGCCTATTTTTAAATATTTACATAAATTAGAATAGTTTAGAAAAATTCTCGGTCAGTCTTTTAACTCACGATTTGTTCAGTCCACAGAACAACAACACTAACCACAACAGATGCATGCTGGCACATTGCTATATATTACTTATAATATTATATTGCAAATGAAAAAGGAACAAAAAAAGGACGATGCAAAATGCGAGGAAAACTTTTCGTTTATTTTTTGTGTGTTCAACTAAATGTTAACAAGAAAAAATATTGATAAAAAGTTTTCCCGAAAACTTAATTCATTTTTCTCGAATGTCATATTTAACTATAATACATTTTATATAATATTATTATTTTCTCAATAAAGGGTCTTTTTTCTTTGACTATCCCGTAAATAAATTACACAATAATAAAAAAAAAACTGTTAATAAGTTTAATTTGTATATTTAGCCAATTATATTTAATAAAATATTTGGAGAAAATGTTTTCGACTAAATCGTTGTGTGACCGGGCTAATTTGGAAGCCTTCAAGTCAATATATTATAAAAGAAAAAGTTTTTCTTTTCAATAAAAAAATATTTCGTTTATTAAATATGATTTATTAAATATAGAAAAATTATATAAACTCGTAAATTGGAAACGAAATTATAGTTTATGTAATTTTTTTGGACGTGTATACTGTATAGGCACATTCACAAATTTGAACAAAACTTTGCTGCGATAATTGCCCACATTTATATGGGAGAATTGTATAGAAGTTTTCGGCAATAATTTAGTTATTAGCAGTAATAATTGACACTTTTCTATATTATGTAGAATTTCAACAGTTCGCATTTTTATTCTATTAATGTGTGCTTAATTGATAAAATCAAAGACAATGGAAATATAGACATGTCGACAGAATAAAATGATATTTAAAAAAGGCTTCCACTGACATACATATCGATATAGTCTATGTCGGTTGCTATGTAAAATTAAAATTTGATGTGGAGACGTAAAAAAATGCAGCGGCAAAACATCCGTGTCAACATGTATTTGAATTGTCTTTGATAACATTTATTTCAAGTATAATATAGGTAGCCTGACCATATTATAGATTTTCAGCAGGACAGTCCTGATTTCAGAGGTATGTCCTGATGTCCTGACTGATTTTCAAAAAAATGGAATTCGTCCTGATTTCTGATCATTCAAACTTATATTTCGATTTTTAGTTTTATTTTAATTAATTTAGAGCAGATGACAATTGTAATCCTGTATGGAACGAAATCAGGACCAACAACTATCTGAACGATTTTTGTAAGAATGCTTTTCAAAATGCTACAAAAAAGGACTAGCGCTTAAATATAAAAAAAATAAATAAACATGTATTTCTAATTTATATGAAATATTTTTGAATTTATAACAATGCAAAATTTTCGAGGTCATCGAATGTAAACTAAATTCTGTTCGAATTTTTTTTGCCATCATGCATTTTTTTGAACGAGATTTCTCGTTAATTATTGTCATTTCTCAATGCAATCTTTATGCGAAGTATTTTTCACACTAAAATATACAACTTTTGTAAACTTGTCGAGGCCAGATTTTCACTTTTTCGGGGTGTAATTAGTCCAGAAACCCCAAAATTTTTTTTTTCGACCAATAAAAGATTACGGGTTTCGACGTTTTTATTGTGAAAATTATTTCAAACAGAAGATGGCATTGAGAAACTCCCTAAAAATTTACGAGATATAGCCGTGCAAAAGCAAAGCTCTTTTTTTAGCTCTGATTTCGTTAAATAATTTAAGCACTAGTCCTTATTTTTTTTTATATGATTTAAAATAAAATACGAAGTACTTCAAAAATGGTTCACATTTTTTTTGTCCTGATTTCGTTCCATATATTTATGGTCAACCTAACTTTAGTTCACATTTGGTTTTTTTAATATTAAAAAATAACCAAAAAAGAAATCAAAAAAACATTTCTTTCACCCTCTTTCTATTTCATTTATCAATGCCAGTAAAAAAAAATCATTCAACACATTTCATTGAAAGATGAGCGCTCAAACGTGCATCAAAGTTAACCACTGCATATTGGTATCAGTAACTCTTAAATAGAAAATGAAATTAGTATATTTAACATAATGGGTCCTGCACGCATATATATATATATATATATATTTTTAAAATAATTGGTAATGTGATAGTTAATTTTGTTTAGACAATATTCTTTTGACATTTTTTTTTAAT